>WNWK01004128.1:0-107500 GCA_009830355.1 Cherax destructor
GTAACGGAACGCTAATCTTAGGTTTGCCAGTCGCCCATATGCTGCCGCAGTTATCTGGTCGATGTGTGCCTCCGGAGACGTGCTTGGCGTTATACTCACCCCAAGGTCTTTCTCCTTTGCCGAGGTTTGTAGCCTTTGTCCGCCTAGCCTGTACTCTGTCAGCGGTCTTCTTTGCCCTTCTCCGATCTTCATGATTTTGCATTTGGTGGGATTGAATTCGAGAAGCCAGTTGCTAGACCAGATGTCAAGCTTGTCCAGGTCTGTTTGAAGTCCTGCTTGGTCCTCTTCCGATGTGATTCTCCTCATTAATTTCACATCATCTGCGAACAGAGACACTTCTGAGTCTATCCCGTCCGTCATGTCATGTGTGTACTCACCTAATTGTGGTTGCAGGGGTCGAGACTCAGCTCCTGGCCCCGCCTCTTCGCTGTCTGCTACTGGGTCTCTGCTCTCCCTGCTTCATGAGCTTTATCATACCTTGTCTTAAAACTATGTATGGTTCCTGCCTCCACTATATCTTTCTCTAGACTATTCCACTTCCTGACTACTCTGTGGCTGAAGAAATGCTTCCTAACATCCCTTTGACTCATCCGAGTCTTCAGCTTCCAGTTGTCCCCCCTTGTTTCTGTGTTCCCTCTCTGGAACATCCTGTCACTGTCTACCTTGTCAATTCCCCGCAGTATTTTGTATGTCGTTATCATGTCTCCTCTGACCCTTCTTTCCTCCAGTGTTGTTAGTCCTATTTCCCTCAACCTTTCTTCATAAGACAGACCCCTGAGTTGTGGAACTAACCTTGTCGCAAACCTTTGCACTTTCTCTAGTTTCTTTACGTGCTTGACCACGTGTGTGTGTGTGTGTGGGTTAATTGTGTGAAGAGTAGTGGTGAAATTGTGTGTTATGGGCCTGTATGTGTGTAACTTTGTGTGTGTGGACTTATTGTGTGAATAGTAGTGGTGAAATTGTGTGTTATAGTGTATGAGTGTGTATGTGGGGTCTGCGAGTAACACGTAGTCTACAGTGCTCCTCTACCTGGCCTGACCTGACACACCTGATCTACCAGTTAATGTATTCTATGCTTCACCTGTCTGCTCGTCCTTTTCTACTAGAAATTATCAATTGCTACTTGTTACCGAGTACTTGATATCCTATTCCTTATCTTACTATGAGAGTTGACCGTTCACAAACAGCTTAGCGGTTAGGTAATTGGAACTTACACCCGACACCCCGAAAACCACGCTTAGGTGAATACTTGCGATGTGATGCAGCTTGTCCAGCGTGTAGTAGCCTGTAGATTATCCAACTCGATGTGATGTTCTGGCGTATATCCACTTTCGTTTCTTGTCAATATATAACCTATTCACTGTATTACTTTCACTTGTCACATATTTATTTCACTTTATTATCTAGGGTGACACGTGGCAACATCGCCTGGAGCACACTAGGCCCACTCTGACCCCGCCACCAAATATTTATTTCTAGTTCAGTTTATGATTGTACTACAAATATCTATGTAAAATTGCAATGAAATAAAATTTGTTTGTTTTGTTTGTTTGTTTTAGTATCAGGGCTTAACCCAGTAGCTAAAATAGCTAAAACGATAGTGGTACAGGAGACTAGTTTTCACAAGGAGGACTGATAAGGCATGTGGTCAGGCGAACGCCGATATGCACTTGTGCAAGGTACCTGCAAGAAAATCCAGGGTGGGGTAAGGGGATATGGATTATTATTATTATTATTATTATAATCAAATAGAAGCACTAAACCACAGGGGTCAAGGGGATATGGAAGGGACACTGAAGGAGCAATAGGAGTGTTAATGGTGTTGGGGTTGTTAAGGGACACTGAAGGTACACCTTATTAAACCCTGACTGAAGGGACAGCCCTGCATGCTTCCAACCATACACATCTAATAATTTTATTAAAATTTCGTGAGTCATAGTTTTTATATTTGGTTGTTGTTGTTGTTGTTAAGAGAGATTAAAATTTATTTAGCCCTACTTCTAGGTAGTCCAGGAAAAATATGTTGTCACGGTGCCCCATGGCCTGGTGGCTAAAGCTCTCGTTACACACGGCGAGTGTCCGAGTTCGATTCCCAGCAAGGGTAGAAACATTGGGTGTGTTTCTTTACACCGATTGTCTATGTTCATCAATCAGTATAAAATTGGTACCTGGGTGTTAATCGACGGGTGTGGGTCACATCCTGGGACAAAACTGACCTAATTTACTAGAAATACTCTGTGTAACAAGCGGCTTTCTACATAGTATTATGCCAGTGATGTCAGCTAGGCCTATATACCTTGTGCATGTACTTGTAGAAATAGACATTATTATATTATAAATATAGGACAGTACGTTGGTAGACCGTCCAGGCAGGTACTACCGTCCTGCCGAGTGTAAGACGGAAGCCAGTACTTGTTTTTCACGATGGTAGGAAATGAGCTAGGTATGACATAATAGGTAAGATCCAAGGAAAGACTGGGTATCTCCAATTCCTTAAATAAATAACCCACTCACCAGTACCAAGGTACCCCTTTCCTATTAAGGTAAAAATTAAAAGGATGGGCTCAAGTAAAAGATCACATATTCTGAAGAAGTATAAAAGGTTGAAATTACAGTAGTACTGTTTGTAATAGGCCATCCCACTGAGGCATGGTGACCCAACACTGTCTTGTCAGAAGGGAGCCAACATCACAGTTCATAGGACTCTCCAAACTGCAACATCCCCACCCCCTCTTTCAGAGAGCAATTACTGTGCTTCCCATCTCTAGGATTCAAGTCCAGGTAACTGTTCCCTGAATCCCTTCATAATGCTACCTTGCTCATACCCCAACAACACATGAAAACATAAGAATTACTTATCTCCACTCACTCCTAAGACACTCAAACAAAACACTCCCTCCAACCTTTCCTTGGACAACCCCTACCTTCAATGCCAAATTTATACACCCTTCCATTTTTCTCAATTCATGAAAAATATTAAATCCTTCATGGTCATTCAGTACCACACAGCAGAGGTAAGAGTTGGCAGAGGAAAAGAGGTGTCATCAAAAGGAAAGGCATTAACTTTAAGAGGCTATGTGATGCCAAAATTGTCTCGACACTACACACAAACATGAGTACATGCAAGAAATTATGCAGTTATAAAAATTGGTGGGTAGTGACAAAGCTTTTACATATAGAATTTAAAAAATTACAGTAAGGTACACCAAGGAAAATTATCATTCAAAATTCAGGTATGAAGCAAATTTACTAAATACTGTACTGAATAGGAAGTTCAGTCATATAATCATGAGGCAGCAATAAATCTTAAGGGGTCATGTGGAATTTGAGGCAATCAGGTATGATCCAATTCAGGAAAGGGTAGCTCAAATTCACAGGAATAAGAGCCCTTCATCAGCACAAGGCATCTTCCTTCCAGGTGTTAATTATTATGTAACATTTAGTCAGAGATATAAGAGAATTCAAATGTTGAATTCATGCTGTGGCAGCTTTCTTGGACAGTACAGGATTTGTAAACAGAAGATTTTTATAGACTTTTCATTTTCAAAAATGCAAAATATTAAAAAAAATGTGCTAAAGCATGTATTTATTGAATATTTCCACGATTCAGTGCAGTATAAAAACATCTACAACAATAAAACAATTTGGGAATTACAGTATATGAAGTTTTAAATGCCTAAAGATTCTATGAATATTGTTATAATTAAGACTTTTAGATTCTGAAATCATAGCTGGGAACACCATTAAAGATATGATCATAATTAACAATATGAAACTAACATAAGATAAATGTATAAAGTTCACTTTGAGTTAAAAATAATTATAGCATACAATATTATACAATAAATGCTAATAATATACATTATTTAATTTTAAGTAAATATAGTATACTGCAGTTTCATCATAATTTTGTTAATAAAATTTCCACATAACTGAGCATGGAAATATTTAATTTCAAGTCTTCATAATACAATATACTTAAGGGTTACTCAGATACATATCTGAAGTTCAGTACTGTGTTCTACAAAGAAAATACAAGCTATAAAACTATGTAACCACTCTTTGCTTGTAGCAAACTCAGTCTAGAAATTTTGAAGTTACTTTAATTACAGAGTTCAAATACTGCGCTAAGAGTTTGGGTTGTCCTGGAACATAGGTCTGGAGTTGTGAAATATCCATGCTGGTAAGCTTCTCTTGCAGCGTGTTGGGGTAACAAAAAAAGCAGAACCCATTGTCAGCAAGTTGCTCTGCAAGTTCAGTTTGGTGGTTGGCCATTAGTGTGTTGTTGACTACAGCTACCAAGGGTTTGCCTGCCCCTAGTGCCTCCAAGCAAGACCCAGCACCTGCATGACTTATCACAAGATCTGCTGTAGCAAAATCCACGTCAATGGATGGTTTCAACCGAAAATGCGTTACTGTGACTCCGTGGAATTCTCCATCTTGTGGTATGAATTCTCCCAGTCCAATTTGAAGTGTAACTTTGGTGTACCCTTTTTCTCGTAAAATGGCCAGGGTATCTTCCTCAGTAATGGCTTGAATTAAGGCATCAAAACGAGTAGTGCCAACAGTGACAAACACTGTCTTCCCTTCCATGTTTCTCACAGTGTGATTTTTACGACTGCCATTATACCTTATTCCTCTTCTTCAGCCAACTCGTTATTAACCACAGCCTCACACACCTGGGATTTGGGATGAGCAAGCTGTGAGTGTTTATATATTGGCATAATACTGTATTATATAGATGTGTACTACTGTGATATGCAGCTTTATGCATGTAATTCAAGGAGAAAATTACCTTAAAACATTTATTTAAGCAAGTTAAATTCTTGATAACACAACTACACTATGTACTAGATTTAAAAATGAAATATGAGAATTAAAAGGTTCAGTGTATTAATCTATGCATACTCACTAAATCCCCTAAACACAAAGAAAAAAATTAGTAATAGTATTTTATATACGTATATTTTTTTCAGATAGCAAGAATACACACTGTATAATTTGAATAGGCCACAATTCCATTAAGGCATATAAGATGTGTACATTCCTGATCCTTGATTTCTTCAGTGCTTAAAAGCTGTATAAGAAAAAAAAGATGGATTAGGGTTACTACTATACATGGTGAAGTTTTAATGTCTTCATAAATAACATGGAAGTTAATCACTGGAAACTTAGCTTCACCGTGCATCAACTCTTAGGCTTTTGTTATTCATTATTTAGCTATCAGAGATATTATGGATCATATCCCTCGCTACCCCTTCTTTCAGAGGTTATGCAAGTGTTTTTTTCTTTTTAATTAAGAGCTCCCCATGAAGAAACCCAGAAGAGTACAGTACAAGCATGAAATCAAGTCAAAGGTTCTTCAAGAATTTGACAGTGGCAACAGTTCCACAGTCATTGATTATGTTTTAAAGTATCAAGCATGCAGTCAAGAGAAATGCAATAAAGATTTAAGAATCTTATTCAACTTCATTGCTGGCAGATATATTACTGTATACTATATTCTTAGAAAATACTAAACCTGTCTTTGCTGGAAAAAAAAAGCGAGACAGATTGAGAGCCTTTATTATTGTAACTTCTCACCCACAAGTGTGGTTTATCTAGTACTGTACATCATGTACTTGATAAAGCACACTTGTGGGTGAAATTTTTTACCAATAATGATTTCACTCCACTAAAGTGTCAATTTACCACCCCTCAGCTTTTTGCCTTCATGTAGTATAACCCTCTTATACTAAAGACTATGAAGAAAAAAAAAAAACATTTGGTGTTAATTTCTAGAAAAAATCAAGCAATCAGTAAACACAAAGTTTGTGGTAAAAATCTTATTTCTCAACTTCGGTACAATAGAGCACTGTTGCAGCACCCTCTCAAAGCAATAATGCTGCAAGATGGCAACATAAAATTAAATATATTTTAGGTCAAATGAGTTTTGATATACTGTACAAAGTTTGCAAAATATGATGAGTAAAACACAAAAAAAGTTTTAGTTTTATTAGTATACTAAGTACTAGTATATATATTATTAGATAGCAATATAAGCAACATTAAAAAATACAAATTCAACAACTTGTAGGATTTGCTATATTAATACAAATACTGTAGATACAAAATATAATTTATCTTCATATGATCTATTAATTGAACTATACTTTTATCAGTTCATGCAAGGTTCAACACATATAGTTAGTAAACATACATGTGAAGAAATGAGGGCAGATCTATCACTGCTTTAAATCAAAAGAAAATTTTAACAAACACTAAATGCTAAAAAAAAAAAGTCTCATCCAAAGCCTCACTACAAAACAATATTACACATGTAGATTATGTAAGTAGAGAGGTTTTAGTAATTACTGTATAATACTGTGTACACACTAAAAAACATAATACATATATATATTTGTATACAGTATATTATATATTTATAAATGAATGTGTGATGTGACTATTGTGAAGAAATGATGTAAGGGTTCTTAACTGGAGTACACATGTAGTAGGAGGCCCAGCCTGCGGTCTGATGTCCTGACTGCCCAAGGGTACGTGACTGATTGGCTATGCCCTTGCTCAACCCAGCCTTATGGCAGGGGCAGCATCATAGCAAGGTTTAAACTATGCTGACATAACAGTACAGTGGACCCTCGGTTTTCGTTCACCTCCAAACTCGAACAATTATGTAAATGTATTTTTGTAAGAGCTTTTGTAAGTGTATTTTTGGGGTTCTGAAACGACTAATCTAATTTACATTTGTCCTTATGGGAACAAATTCGTTCGATAACGGCACTCAAACAGAATTCTGGAACGAATTTTCAACGAAAACCGAGGGTCCACTGTATTTGAAAAGTCTGTGGCGTCATTGCTAGCACATCTGAAATATGCTGACAGAAAATGATGATTAAGGAAATCAGAAGACTATGTGGCAGCATAACTGGAATGTATAATTTGGGGAGTAATGTGGGCTTGAAATGGTTTGGCCATTTAGAAAGGATGGAACAAAGACAGGCTGTAGAAAACTGAGGTGGATGGAAGGAAGTGTAGGCAACATTCCTGGAAGGAGAGTATGAATACACAAATAACCCATATACAGTGGACCCTCGGTTAACGAATACCCCGGAAATCGTGCAATTATGTAAGTATAATTTTGTAAGTTCTTGTGGAAGTGTATTTTTGGGGGTCTGAAATAGACTAACCTACGTGAAATTTTTCCTTAAGGGAGTAAATTCGGTCGGTAATGGCACTTGAGCAGACTTCAGGAGTGAAGTTTTTACGAAACTCGGGGGTCCACTGTATACTTATGCAACACATGGGAATCCTTATTGAAGAAACGTTTCGACACACAGTGGCTTCATCAGTCCAATACAAAGCAGGAAGGTATAAGGAGAGGAGTAGTTTGAGGTAATCAGTCCTTCAGCCTGGAATCTATGTGATGGACTGAACACATCGATTCCAGGCTGAGGGACTAATTACCTCAAACTCTTCCTCTCCTTATACCTTCCTGCTTTGTATTGGACTGATGAAGCTACTGTGTGGCAAAACGTTTCTTCAATAAAGATTCCCATATGTTGCATAAATGTCTCAATTCTTCAACTTGTCAGTTTTCAAAACCATTTATCACAACCCACACATAGGAGAAAGGAGCTTATAATGTCTGCAGGCCTATATATACTGCCTTTTTCTCTTCTTTCTGTTAGTGTGACTTCGAAAATGGTCCAAGTCGGACCGAAACGTCGTGGTAAGCTCCTCTTTCCTATGTGCGGGTTATTTGTGTATTGTTCCAGTCACGGTATTGACTCTTTGTTCTTTAGGAGAATATGAAGTTGGTGTCAGTGTACACAGGCAGTCCCCTCTGCTGTTCAGCTTAACTTGATAGTTGAAAACTTTTCAGAGACAGTTTTTTTTTTTTTTTAGTATCTAACAAACATTTGTAAGTACAGTGGACCCTCGGTTAACGAATACCCCGGAAATCGTGCAATTATGTAAGTATAATTTTGTAAGTTCTTGTGGAAGTGTATTTTTGGGGGTCTGAAATAGACTAACCTACGTGAAATTTTTCCTTAAGGGAGTAAATTCGTTCGGTAATGGCACTTGAGCAGACTTCAGGAGTGAAGTTTTTACGAAACTCGGGGGTCCACTGTATGTTAAAGCAGACTGGAGAGAAGCTTATTTTGAAATATGATATACTACTGGGTGTAAGCAAGGTAACATTTACTGAGGGATTCAATACACAAACAAACCAGTTAAGAGTGGAGTTCTTAAAGTGAGAATAAATAAAATAACTACAGTAAATAACTATGTAGATAAATAGACACAAGTACCATCCGACTTATGACCTGCTCGACATACGACCACTCATACTTACGATTGTACGTCTGGCAGCATATACAGTAGTAAAATATTTAGTAAAAAGTAACATCCATCTTGCAGCATATACAGTAGTAAAATATTTAATAAAAAGTAACATATGATACTATGTAGGCATACTTTATATAGCAAAGGTTTGACATTATGCCCTACCCAGTATGTCGGCAATTTTTGAAGGTTCGCCTTGAATCCATTTTGACTTACGACCGGTTGGACGGAACCAAGCTCAGTCGTAAGTTGGATGATACTTGTAAATCACAGACAGGCAAACACAGACCCACACACACATACATGATAAGGCACTTGGAGCCAGGAAAAAGTGAACCTAGTAGTGACCAATAAAGAGGTACCTAGAGTACCTGGGGCCAAGAGCTGTGACTCAACCCCTGCAACCACATATAGGTGAGCAAGTGTGTGTGTGTGTGTGTGTGTGTGTGCGCACGCACACGTGCACGTGCGCACACACATATATATGCATGCATATTGTAGATGTGCATGCTACAAATTACACCACATACAAGTAAAAAATAATTATTAAAACTGGGAATTTTTATAATTATGATGATAAACAAACATAAAATAATTAGTCAAGTCACAGTACAAGTCTACAAGAGATGCACAACACAGTTTTCACCTAAGTCCTTCGACAGGTTTCTTACTACCAGTCATGGAAATATGTGCCAAATTTCAAAACCAAGTTTAAGTACAAGCAGAATCAAGCCTAAGTTATTAGATTCTTTTTACTAAAGTATCTTAATAAATACAGGAATACATTTTCTCTAGCAAATTTTACTTGTACACTATATATGATTCAAGCAACCAGTGAATAATGCAGTCACTTTAAGCCTTTAGTTTTTAAATTAACTTTTGCAAGTTGTAATAAAGAATGACTAAGCATCCTATTTTTTGTATAGTGGAAGATTTAGCCATTAGCCTAGCATCTCAAAAATGTTTTTTTATCTACATATATTGTGTACATTTGGGATACTGCAACAAAAGCTTTTATTCTTGCCAAAAACAAATTTATAAGCAATGAGCTCAGTAGTTGTTGTAGCACATAACAGATTAGTCTTTCAACTACAGATGTACTACTTTCATTGTAGGCAATTTATATAATCACTATCAGAGTTTGATTTAAATTTAATTTTTTTGGGGGGAAATAGTGATGTGGGTCAGGATAAAAAAAAAAAAAGGTCAGAAATCCAACAATAAAAACAACTATGCTGATTTATAGCCTCCTCCCCATAGTAAAAATGTTTTACAGTATATGTATTTAAATAATAAATATATGTAGTATATAAAATCTTCCTACAATCCAAGTAGCCAATCATGTACATACTTGTTAACTATTTAACTAAATACTCAACACAAACCACATTCCAATCTTCTCCAAGTCTCAATGGCAGCAGCTGGTGGGCAATAATTGCAGATTTTCCTGCTACTTCAACTGTCCAATCCATACTGGGTCTGTTGGTAACCACATTGGCACTTTTGCTGCAATCCACACGAACACTAACTTTGCTGTGTGCCTTGTTCTGAATCACAATACTTGCTCGATGTTCCCCAATGTACTCATATTTTATAAGATCTATCATATTCTTTATCTTGATGGGCTGAGCATTTTCCATTATTGATCGTACAACAGCCTTGTCTAAAAGAAGTCCACCACTTTTAAGCCCTGACACCTGCAGAACTGGGTGGCATACTTGACTGTGGACACTTATTGTAAATGGAGCTGCCTGATCCTGCCTCCCCAGTCGATTGTATCCCATTGCTTCCAATGACACCCAAAGATCTTCAGAGTCTCCTCCATTATCCTCAGCCTCAAGCTGGTGTAGTGCTAAAAAACCACTGAGGGTTAACTCGCCATCTTCTACATCAAAGTTATTTTGCACCACAGTCCACTCATCATCCTGAACTTCCTCCCCAGAGGTCTTCCAATTGTATAGGTTAAATTCCTGTCGGTTCAATCGCCCATTACTGTCCAGATCCACTTGGTCAAACATTTCTTCCAAAACTAAACGAAATTCTGAAGTCAGCTGCACCATACCTTGGTTTTCTACAAGATCTATATATCCTTTTGGCTCTTGTGCCCTCTCACGAAGACGACATCCACTTGTGTAGGGAATGACAACATATCGGCCTTCTTTCAGAGTATCTCGCCAGAAATGGGAGCCATCACTATCTTTTTGGTCCGTGAAACCTATATAGTTCCGCATTCCCTCAGGTGATTCACGGAAAATATATGCTAGTGTGTCTACAGGTCCTCTGCCAGGTTCTTGCTTCATGTAACTCTTAGGCCGAACTTTGACAACAGTTGGGCCCATGCATGACACTTCCATAAAATATTGGTGAGCGAGTACACTCTGCTTGTCGAGATAAAAACATCCTTTCAGACTTGCTTCATTCCACCCATCCAAATTTAAAGAGGACTGAGATGACAAACTATGGGATAAGTTGCCTTCTACCTTTGAGTATTTCTCTCGTTTTTTTCTTGTAAATGTTTTGGAATTGATCCGCTGGAAGGCTGAACGTTCTTCAAGTTTTTGCAAACTCAGCTGCTTCATTTCATTAATGGTATGATGGATCACTTTACACAATTTACTGCAGTCAACAACTCCTTCTGTGACTATATTAGCTTCTTGAAGTATATAGTCAAGGTCAGCATCACTCAGATCTCTAGCATGATCACCAGAAGTCAATGTATTCTTAAATTCTTCTTCACTGACTTTTCCATCAGCATTCCCAAACACCTTCATGAAGAGCATTTCCATGTCATCAATTACAATTTCTGGTAGCTGTTCTGCCAAGCTGCAGAAGTTTTCATATGTTATGCTCTCTGTTTGGCCTTCTTCCCAGCACTTGGCCAAAAATGATGGTGTGGGGTTATGTCCGGCATACTGCAGGGCTCGCTTGATGTCTTCATAACTAGTGAGGTCCTCAGCCACACTGGGCTTCACACACAAGTATGCTGCGTGAAGCTCCTTCTGTCTACTTTCCTCCACCTCCATCACTGATATATTCTAAATGTTATATTTATAAAGGTGTAGTGTGCACACACCTAGCAAAGGTTAAGCATTCAGTATTTGTATTTTCGACTGCTAAAGTTAGAATGATATTGAATATTTGTCAAATAGATTACTGAAGTCAGAAAATTTCTAAACTTTCCCACTGGTTTATTTGTTATATGTTTGAATATAACCCACATTTCCTTATTAAAATTCAAGTCACAAAACTGGATTTTTTCCCACTAATATTTCTGAGAGCACACACACACTCAGGAAGGCTCCACCTGACATGGTATTATAGTGTCCCAAAGTGTAGGCGTCTTAAAGCATCTTCTCAAGTGTTGACACAAGAACAGCTGATCAACCTGGCAAGTGTCACACAAAACATGTCCTCCCACCATCAATGTCTCTCATTCCAGGCTATTCGTTGTCTCTCTCTCTCTCTCTCACTTAAAGAAGAATATCAGGTAGATGAACATACCGATGAGACACAGGACGACTATGATATTCCAGATAAGGTATAAATCTAGGGAAATTCGTGGGCGTTGTGGCGACCGTCCAACTTCTCTCATTTTTTCACCTCAGCTGCCGCCTCGTCCGTTCACCCTAGACTCTGACTTAATACAATGATGATTGATTTTTAGCGTTTACCACTAAATATTTCTTCATTTTACCTTGCATTAAGTTAAGTGACACAATGTGTAATATATTTTTATATTGTTTTGTGATTATTAATGATTTAGATGTAGTGAAATCAACCGAAATGTAGGTTGAGGTTTAGGATGCATGTTGCGGCTAGCACAAGAGCGTCATTATGGCGTCATTACCTGTCTGGCCGGTACGTCACCAGTCCTGGCCAACTCTGGACTACCACTCTGCAACCTCAATTTTCTATACTACTGGCATTCATACTTCTTTGCTGGACACCTTTATTGCTATTATATTATCCCAAAATTCTCTAATCTCATTGACTGTAACATGCCTGGCGTCGGCCACAAGTTATGACGAAACTACGTCAGTATTCACCATAACTTACTTATCCCTTAACACGTGACCGTCATCTACATAATACAACTGATGACCTAGCCAGGGCACATAATCTCAATGGAGGAATATTATATTCATGGGGAGAACTAATCTCATACGAGCAACCAGTGAAGAGACGGGGCCAGGAGCTGTGAGTCGACCCCTGCAACCACAATTAGGTGAGCACATAACGCTTGGGAACGGTGGTAATAAAATTGAGAATAATTTAAAATTTCGGTGCTTTGACTCCTCAAGGAAGGTTCCTTGACGCTGGTGAGGGGCTTTTGATCTAGGGAATTGGATCTGTGCTTCAATTCCCTGAGTCTGAATACCTTCCATCCCCCTCCCCCACACGCTCTGTATAATCCTACGGGTTTAGCGCTCCCCAAAGGTAATGAACTCACAAGTTACAAAGGTAATGAACTCACAAGTTACAAAGGTAATGAACTCACAAGTTACAAAGGTAATGAACTCACAAGTTACAAAGGTAATGAACTCACAAGTTACAAAGGTAATGAACTCACAAGTTACAAAGGTAATGAACTCACAAGTTACAAAGGTAATGAACTCACAAGTTACAAAGGTAATGAACTCACAAGTTACAAAGGTAATGAACTCACAAGTTACAAAGGTAATGAACTCACAAGTTACAAAGGTAATGAACTCACAAGTTACAAAGGTAATGAACTCACAAGTTACAAAGGTAATGAACTCACAAGTTACAAAGGTAATGAACTCACAAGTTACAAAGGTAATGAACTCACAAGTTACAAAGGTAATGAACTCACAAGTTACAAGGTAATGAACTCACAAGTTACAAGGTAATGAACTCACAAGTTACAAAGGTAATGAACTCACAAGTTACAAGGTAATGAACTCACAAGTTACAAAGGTAATGAACTCAGTTACAAGGTAATGAACTCACAAGTTACAAGGTAATGAACTCACAAGTTACAAGGTAATGAACTCACAGTTACAAGGTAATGAACTCACAGTTACAAGGTAATGAACTCACAGTTACAAAGGTAATGAACTCACAAGTTACAAGGTAATGAACTCACAAGTTACAAAGGTAATGAACTCACAAGTTACAAGGTAATGAACTCACAGTTACAAAGGTAATGAACTCACAAGTTACAAGGTAATGAACTCACAGTTACAAGGTAATGAACTCACAAGTTACAAAGGTAATGAACTCAAGTTACAAGGTAATGAACTCACAAGTTACAAGGTAATGAACTCACAAGTTACAAGGTAATGAACTCACAGTTCAAGGTATGAACTCACAGTTACAAGGTAATGAACTCACAAATTACAAAGGTAATGAACTCACAGTTACAAAGGTAATGAACTCACAAGTTACAAAGGTAATGAACTCACAGTTACAAAGGTAATGAACTCACAGTTACAGGTAATGAACTCACAAGTTACAAAGGTAATGAACTCACAAGTTGAACCAAAGGTAATGAACTCACAAGTTACAAAGGTAATGAACTCACAGTTACAGGTAATGAACTCACAAGTTACAAGGTAATGAACTCACAGAACGTTAAAGGTAATGAACTCAAGCTGAGTTCATTACTTTTGTAGCTTGTGAGTTCATTACCTTTGTAACTTGTGAGTTGGTAAATTAGACACATATGCAACACTTGGGTATCTTTATTGAGGAAACGTTTCGCCACACAGTAGCTTCATCAGTCCATACAAAGGAGAATCGTGAAGAACAGGAGGAGTGTGAGGTTGTCAGTCCCTCAATCTTGAGTCGATGTTGTCAGTCCATCAATCTTGAATAGAATAACAGCATATGAGCAGAGGAAGCTTATATACTAAAGACAGGAGAGGTGCCACATTTGTTCAATGTGGAAGTAGGTCGTGCCCAAGGAATAGGCAAGCGAAGAAATCCCTGTATTAAGATACCAAGATGTTGCAGTGTCAGACAGGATGTGAATGAATGGTTCAGAGAACCGACGAGTTGGTAAAGTATGGACTGATGAAGCCACTGTGTGGCGAAACGTTTCCTCAATAAAGATACCCAAGTGTTGCATATGTGTCTAATTTACCAACTCGTCGGTTCTCTGAACTATTCATTCACAACTTGTGAGTTCATTACCTTTGTAACTTGTGAGTTCATTACCTTTGTAACTTGTTTACCTGGAGTTTACCTGGAGAGAATTCCAGGGGTCAACGCCCCCGCGGCCCGGTCTGTGACCAGGCCTTGTGAGTTCATTACCTTTGTAACTTGTGAGTTCATTACCTTTGTAACTTGTGAGTTCATTACCTTTGTAACTTGTGAGTTCATTACCTTTGTAACTTGTGAGTTCATTACCTTTGTAACTTGTGAGTTCATTACCTTTGTAACTTGTGAGTTCATTACCTTGTAACTTGTGAGTTCATTACCTTTGTAACTTGTGAGTTCATTACCTTTGTAACTTGTGAGTTCATTACCTTTGTAACTTGTGAGTTCATTACCTTTGTAACTTGTGAGTTCATTACCTTTGTAACTTGTGAGTTCATTACCTTTGTAACTTGTGAGTTCATTACCTTTGTAACTTGTGAGTTCATTACCTTTGTAACTTGTGAGTTCATTACCTTGTAACTTGTGAGTTCATTACCTTGTAACTTGTGAGTTCATTACCTTTGTAACTTGTGAGTTCATTACCTTTGTAACTTGTGAGTTCATTACCTTTGTAACTTGTGAGTTCATTACCTTTGTAACTTGTGAGTTCATTACCTTTGTAACTTGTGAGTTCATTACCTTTGTAACTTGTGAGTTCATTACCTTTGTAACTTGTGAGTTCATTACCTTTGTAACGTGTGAGTTCATTACCTTTGTAACTTGTGAGTTCAATACCTTTGTAACTTGTGAGTTCATTACCTTTGTAACTTGTGAGTTCATTACCTTTGTAACTTGTGAGTTCATTACCTTTGTAACTTGTGAGTTCATTACCTTTGTAACTTGTGAGTTCATTACCTTTGTAACTTGTGAGTTCATTACCATTGTAACTTGCTCAGCTATCAAAACTTTGGGGTCCAGTCCCTGGACCCATTATGTACCTCTGTAATCTTTTGACTACCGCCCACAGGATGGGTATGGGGTGCATAATAAAGATATCAAACTAAAATTTGAGACATCACACATTATTTTCCTTCATAAAAAGTAGGTATGCTATCTATACTCTGGCACAAATTGTGGGTTATATTAAATTCAGGTCTTCGTTTGAGTTGATTGATGATTTAGTCCTTAAAATATTCAATACCAAGTTGGTTTATGTGGAAATGGTAAGACACGTAACCCAAAGAAACCTAACGTAGCCTATCCTAAAGTAACTTAAGAGGCACCTAAGTTTCTCCGTCTCCTAATAACATGTTATTTTTCCACTATAATCTACCTTGTCCATAATTACTATCGCATTTGCTTTGTCTGTTTTGTAAGGTGAAGTACAGGATCTTTCCTTAATTCATGGTATAACTTAACAAATCTTTGAGGACAATTGTGGTATAGAGGTCTGAGCACAACACAATTATCCTCAAAGATTTGTTAAGTTATACCATGAATTAAGGAAAGATCCTGGACTTCATCTTACGAAACACAAAGCAAATGCGATAGTAATTATGGACAAGATAGATTATAGTGGAAAAATGGACTTGTTATTAGAAGAAGGGGGAACTTACGTGCCGCTTAAGGTAGCTTTACCTTACTCCGCGAGCGGTATACCTGGAGAGAGTTCCGGGGGTCAACGCCCCTGCGGCCCGGTCTGTGTCCAGGCCTCATGGTGGATCAAGGCCTGATCAACCAGGCTGTTACTGCTGGCCGCACGTGATCCAACATACGAACAGCCCGGCTGGTCAGGTACTGACTTTAGGTGCCTGTCCAGTGCCTGCTTGAAGACAGCCAGGGGTCTATTGATAATCCCCCTGATGTATGCTGGGAGGCAGTTGAACAGTTTTGGCCCCCTGACATTTATTGTATTGTATCTTATCGTGCTAGTGGCACCCCTGCTTTTCATTGGGGGGATGTTACATCGTCTGCCGAGTCTTTTGCTTTCGTAGGGAGTGATTTTTATGTGCAAGTTTGGTACTAGTCCCTCTAGGATTTTCCAGGTGTATATAATCATGTATCTCTCCCTCCTAAACCTGTACTCCCTAGGGAGTACAGGTTTAGGAACTTCAAGCGTTCACAGTAATGTTTACGCTGCTGCTGCGTTACATGGCTAAATTAAATATTAGTTTTATGATTGGTTTGCCTGAAATGCTTTGCAATCAGTGGCTTTCTTTAGAACGTATAGTTGTATCAAACTATATTTATATTATAATTGTATCAAAACTGACCACCTTCTGTTAGACTGAGGGACTTATTTCCATTGGGGTCCTTGTGTTTCCATTCTTCCTATGTTATTCTCGTCCAGATTTGAGTAACATTTTGACAGAACTCCAGGGAGGCATGGCTCAATAAGGCCTACGCTTTGGTGGCGCTTATTAACCCCATCATCTACAATAGCATAACGTCATGGTGATACAACAAGAATTGCGACTCCGAACTACGGCTACACAATCACATCAGCACCAATAGTCTTGGAAAATGACGCCCCTAAATCGCCTTTACAAGCTCCAGAGTGGTAATCCACTTTTGTGTCAGCCTTGGTGGTGTGTGGGCGTCTTGCTTTCGCCTGGTATCTGTAACAAATTTCTCCCTTTCTTTCTGGGACGCTTGTCATCTTATTCTGTCCAGTGGGCACTTTACAGGAGGAACACCAATCATCAGCTTTATTTTTCCGCTCTGCGGATATTTCTTTAACGGTTTTGGTGGAAAGCCAGTTCTTAAATTAGGGTTTTATTTTTAGTTGTACCGCCTAAGCGGCTAATTTGTCGTGCACCCCCATGCTGATCCAGACTACACTAGGCAATGTTACACCACCAGAAAGAAATACTATTAGTCATTGCATATTTTACAATTACTTCATATAATTGATGTACACAATACAATATGGAATACAATCGCAATATATATATATATATATATATATATATATATATATATATATATATATATATATATATATATATATATTTATTACCACTAAAAAGCATGTCATAATTAGGTCGAAATTGCCTCTATAAAAACCGTTCATTCGTCTATTCGATGCAAAATATGGATACACCTCAAGATTTCAGATATATTGTTATTTACAATGAGGTGTTTTGCCATGCCCTGCAAGGTCTGCATGGAGGTGTCTCTGAAAGGTTGAATGTTGGACACTAAAATATAATGCTCCAGTGTATGACACTGTCTCTGTCCAAACACCATGTCCAACAGTCTCCCATCACACTATAAAACTCTGCTATTGTTTCATCTTGGCAGAGAAGAATCCCTGGATAGTGCGCTCGTGGGAGTAAAGTCGAACACAATTGTCCATGCTTTCATGAAACCTGTGAATAATGCAATTTTTATTAGCTACACAGCAAAAAATGGAACAGGATACTGCACATTGATGGAGGTTATTTCGCAGGGCTGGTTCGTTTGCCTTCACCAGGAGGTTGCTCACCAACATCCCCTTGTTCTCCAGCAACATCCCCTTGTTCTCCAGAAACATCCCCTTGTTCTCCAGCAACATCCCCTTGTTCTCCAGCAACATCCCTGCAAAATTCAAGAGACCTTGCAAATGAGTTCATATCCACAGAATAATAATAATAACAATAATAAAAGAGTTCTTGGTTAAGTTTTAATGTTGTTTAGTGAACGATAACGAAGGGTTATAGTAGAGTAAGTCTCAAAGTCCGTAAGAGCATCCTTCCCAATATGAGGATATACAGTATGTGAAAAACTGGTTGGTTTACCACAGATGGTTTAGCGCTTCTTTTGATTATAATAATAATAATAATAATTACCACAAATCTATGAGAATGAAGTTGTGTCCAGCAGAAGCGCATAAATCCAGCACAGAGTCGCCCTTCTCAGGTGCCAGGACCAAGACTGGAATGCTTCCTGAAGGGCCCTGCAAAGAAACTTTTAATTAGTATACACTTGCATAGTTTTTACCAGCAATATACAAGCCACCTAACTGGAAAATGTTGAGTATACAGTAGACTGTGAACCAAGAGATGACCTTATTTTTGTATACTCGTCCCCCATTTAACAAATATTCATATAACATAATTTTGCATAAGGACCAAAAGAAAACCCATCAGAACTTCCCAGTAAAACAAAGATATTTAGGTCATACAATGACCTCATGCCAGGTGACTCACCCACAAACTTTAAAGATGCAAGTAATGTTAGAGTACAATGGAAGGGAATGGGATGGGATGGAAAGAGGGAAGGGGAAGAGAAGGTAGATCCATTTCTGGTGAGTACATGAAGTTTGGATTTTTTTTTATAAAATAAATTAATGAAATTTGATATGGGATATTTTGGTTGATATATTCCGCACAAGCCTATTGATTTTTTTTTAATTTAGGGAGAAAGTAAATGCTATGAATAATACTAATAAATTTTGTGGTGTGAGCGGTCCTCATGCTGCAGTCAGCATGAGCTGTTGTGATTCCCAAGGTCTTACAATTGATACATCTTAATGATACGGTCTGGAGTTTTTTAATCATATCATAGCTCTGTAGAATCATGGTTGACCAATGGTGGAAAACAAGTTGAGGAGGCAGCAGTGAGTGATGATGGAGTCTTGGGTGATGAGGGTAGTGGCAGTAGTGATGGATTACTCTATGTCAGTTGGCTACCTAAGAGCAATGCTCAGCATAGCAGAATACTTAGGCACGATGCACATACATATTAGACGCAAGGCCTAAAAACACTTTAACAGTCTCATCTTAATTTTACAGCCTCGTGAAATTATAAGCTTGGTGGTAATTTTCCAGTATTCTGGCAAACGTTTGCAGTCATATAATGAGTCCAATGAATCAGTGGATTCATTATAACAATAGTTACAGTTTCGGTGGCCAGTTTACCGGGAACTAATTCAATTTGGTTTGAAGTCCACTCCTGAAGTGCAGATATTCGATATATACTGACATCTGTGGTATATATGTAAATTATACGTTAGGAAGAACACTACCTAGTATAACAGCACCGCTGCATAGCATGAGCAATAAACACATTGTAGTGGCAATAAGTCTATGACATAGCGTAAGCCAGGAAGCACACTGCATAGTATGAGAGACAGCAAGCACAGTGTGAGAGCCAGCAGGCACACTGCATAGCGTGAGAGGCAGCAATCACACTGCATAGTATGAGAGACAGCAAGCACAGTGTGAGAGCCAGCAGGCACACTGCATAGCGTGAGAGGCAGCACGCACACTGCATTGAGAAGCAGCAAGCACACTGCATTGAGAAGCAGCAAGCACACTGCATAGCGGGAGAGGTAGCAAGCACACTGCATAGCGTGAGAGGCAGCAAGCACACTGCATAGCGTGAGAGGCAGCAAGCACACTGCATTGCGTGTGAGGCAGCAAACACAGTGTGAGAGGCAGCAAACACAGTGTGAGAGGCAGCAAACACAGTGTGAGAGCCAGCAGGCACACTGCATAGCGTGAGAGGCAGCACGCACACTGCATTGAAAAGCAGCAAGCACACTGAATAGCGTGAGAGGCAGCAAGCACACTGCATAGCGTGAGAGGCAGCAAGCACACTGCATAGCGTGAGAGGCAGCAAGCACACTGCATAGCGTGAGAGGCAGCAAGCACACTGCATAGCGTGAGAGGCAGCAAGCACACTGCATAGCGTGAGAGGCAGCAAGCACAGTGCATAGCGTGAGAGGCAGCAAGCACAGTGCATAGCGTGAGACGCAGCAAGCACAGTGCATAGCGTGAGAGGCAGCAAGCACACTGCATAGCGTGAGAGGTAGCAAGCACAGTGCATAGCGTGAGACGCAGCAAGCACACTGCATAGCGTGAGAGGCAGCAAGCACACTGCATAGCGTGAGAGGCAGCAAGCACACTGCATAGCGTGAGAGGCAGCAAGCACAGTGCATAGCGTGAGAGGCAGCAAGCACACTGCATAGCGTGAGAAGCAGCAAGCACACTGCATAGCGTGAGAGGCAGCAAGCACAGTGCATAGCGTGAGAGGCAGCACGCACACTGCATAGCGTGAGAGGCAACAAGCACACTGCATAGCGTGAGAGGCAGCAAGCACATTGTACAATCACTTGTAGCTGTGTGGGTCAGGCAGCGCGTCGCGATCAATAACTCCCCCACACGAGCTACACACTCCGTGGTCGCTGGTACTGCTCGTTGCTTCTCCAGTTTTCATTTGTCATTCACAGTGAATGCCGGACAGAAACAGCGCCAGGAAAGCCTGTAATATGCGGAAATCAGTGTGATAAGTGAAAGCATTCATGTTGCTGCCGTGATGGGTGTAGCAACTCATGGAAGTGGGTAATGTTTAGTAGACAGTGATGGTGCGGGACACGCCAGGGATGGCGGAGCATACGCCTGAAGAGGAGGGTAAGTCACTTCTTCCTCCATGGGGTACAGCTTAGGCAAGGGCACAGCCTACAGGGGTTGGCACACTTTCCTTCCAAGGTCACAGCCTAGGTAGGGACACAGTCTATAGAGATATTGATAAGTTATCTTTGTTTTCAATGGGCACAGCCTATTCAGGTATGTATACATAAATAATTTTTGTTTCCATTAGTATGGCCTGAGCTGGGGGCACAGCAGCCTACAAGGGTATACGCACTTCGCTGTTATTTTGCCATAGGTGCAACGGGCAGAGTCTACAAGGAAATGCGTAAGTCACTCTTATGGGAACAGCAAATACAGGGGCACAGCCTGCAAAGGTGCCCATTAATCACAGACCTTCCATGGTCACAGCTTAGGCAAGGGCAAAACCAACAGTTATCTTGGATTACTGCGGGAATGAGAAAGCGTGACTCAAGGTAACGTAATGGTTGTTAGATGACACCATTGTTATGTCATGCGTTTTTTCTTATCATGCTGATCATAGCACATCATAGCCACACTGGATATGCAGCATTCAAAAAAAATGTAGTGTAGTGGTACCAACACTATTGTATGGTTGTGAATGTGGCACTGAGGAGGGAGCTGGAGACAGCAGTCACTGTACTTCCCACCTCCAGAACCCAAGCCCGGCTAACCGGTTTCCCCGAATCCCTTCACAAAATGTTACCTTCATCACACTCCAACAGCTCGTAAAGTCCCAAAAACTATTTGCTTCCCCTCACGCCTGTCTAACACTTTCACACACACACCTATTGGATGTCCAAGCCCCTCGCACACAAAACCTCCTTTACCCCTTTCCAAGGGCGACCCCTACCATACCTTCCCTCCTCTTACACCCTCCAAGTCATCCTATGTTGCTCCACCCTTTCTGAATGTCCGAACCACCTCAGCAACCTCTCTCCAGCCCTCTGGATAATACGTTTAGTAATCCCGCTCCTCCTAATCTCCAAGCTACGAATTCTCTGCATAATATTCACACCACATATTGTCCTCAGGCACATCTTGCTTGCAGTGTTGCAGAGGTCCAAGCAAACACGATCACAGGAAGCGCATTATCAAAAAATACATTTTATGGAGAATAACTGGTTTTACATGCAAGCTGAGGAGTATGAAAACCGGGGTTCCACTATATATATATATATATATATATATATATATATATATATATATATATATATAGTGTGTGTGTGCTCACCTAGTTGTGGTTGCAAGGGTCGAGTCATAGCATAGTGTGTGTTAGTTACCATTTTGTCCTAGGCACATGTCGATTAGACACTAGGCCTGTTGTATGTGTGTGTGTGTGTGTAACGAAACACTTCGAAATGTTTCGGCCCCGCCGGGAATTGAACCCGGGCCCTCCGTGCGTGAAGCGAGAGCGCTAGCCACTATGCCATCGGGGCGTGTACTCACCTAATTGTGGTTGCAGGGGTCGATACTCAGCTCCTGGCCCCGCCTCTGCGTGTGTGTGTGTGTGTGTGCTGTACCTTTGCTAACTGGTCAACAGTATCGCTCTTTGTAAAGTCAGCATAAGAAAGAGTCCATAACAGTTGAATTGTTACTACTTTACTCTCATATCTGAAAAGATACGTGATGACAACTAGAGTGTGTTGTATTGTGGGTGCGATATGTGAGGAGACTCCGTCAGAAGGCCAGAGATAATGCCACTAATGATGTTTTTGTTTGATATCTTTATTATGCACCCCATACCCATCCTGTGGGCGGTAGTCAAAAGATTACAGAGGTACATAATGGGTCCAGGGACTGGACCTCAAAGTTTGATAGCTGAGCAAGTTACAAAGGTAATGAACTCAGATGGTCACAATCATGACAAGTTACAAAGGTATTTGCAGCTCTGCCACTAATGATAAGGTATATTGTGTCTAGTTCCTGAAGCTAATATGTAGCCTTCAGTAATGCCATGAGTAACGCGGTGCTTTGTCTGTGGTTGAAGCCCAATCATGGACTGAGTTGTTTTATGTGATGCTCACTTATTTTTATATTCACACAAGCGCTAATCCCGTGTGAGCTACTCAACTTTTGCATATTAAGGAGGTATTTACGTTAATGATTTGGAGGATTAATACGATGTGTATATATATCTTTCTCTGTACCTAGAGCATGTAGATACTACATCTTCCTTTCTACCTAGCGCATGTAGATACATATTCCCCTCTACCTAGCGCATTACTGAGTTACCGTAGTTTACTATCACAGTTGTATCATGTGTTATATTTATCTAGGTAACTGCCGGTAACGAAATAACATCAAATGGGCAACTTAGGTCTGGCAGCGCGGGACACAGTGTTGCTGTTTAAAGCGTTGGTAACAACACGTGTGTCACCGTGGATGAAGATCTGTATCGTCGCCTCGAGTACTGGATTTTCCTCTCCTAACACCTTGACGCTCCCTGGTTATAAATGCGTCACGTCACGTCATGTTACTGCCAGTCACCATGTCATTGTTCAACTCGTCCTCCAAACATCCTATGTTACGCTACGGCATTTTCTGCAAGATTTAAACCCGCGCTAAACACAGCGTATAAAGAATAAAAAGTCACAATACCCTGACTTCAACAATAGACAAATAACCATCACATAGGAGACTGAAACGTATGCCGATGTTTCGGTCCGACTTGGATCATTAACTAGTCACACTGTGAGGTGTGTATCTCAGCTGATACACACTGGCAGGTCTGTGTGTGTATCTCAGCTGATACACACTGGCAGGTCTGTGTGTGTATCTCAGCTGATACACACTGGCAGGTCTGTGTGTGTATCTCAGCTGATACACACTGGCAGGTCTGTGTGTGTATCTGTGCATGTTCACCAAGACGTCTATGTCTCAGTGTAGGTACAGTACACCATAACGTGTATCTACACTGAGACATACACATCTGTATATGTGTATATACACTGAGATGTACACCTCAGTATCTATGTATATACACTGAGACGTACACCTCTGTATCTGTGTATATACACTGAAACGTAAACCTTTGTATCTGTGTATATAAACATTTGTGTCTGTATATAAACCTTTGTATGTGTATATAAATCTTTGTGTATATACCTGGAGAGGGTTTCGGGGATTAACGCCCCCGCGGCTCGGTCTGAGACCAGGCCTCGTTGTTGATCAGGGTCTGATCAACCAGGCTGTTACTGCTGGCCGCACGCAAACTGACGTACGAACCACAGCCCGGTTGGTCAGGTATTGACTTTAGGTGCCTGTCTAGTGCCTTCTTGAAGACAGCCAGGGGTCTATTGGTAATCCTCCTTATGTATGCTGGGAGGCAGTTGAACAGTCATGGGCCCCGGACACTTATTGTGTTGTCTCTCAGTGTATTCGTGGCGCCCCTGCTTTTCATTGGGGAAATGTTGCATCTCCTGCAGAGTCTTTTGCTTTCATAGGGAGTGATTTTCTTGTGCAAGTTTGGTACTAACCCCTCTAGGATTTTCCAAGTGTATGTTATCATGTATCTCTCTCGCCTGCACTCAAGGGAATACAGATCAAGGGCCTTCAACTGTTCCCAGTAATTTAGGTGCCTTAGCGTACTTATGTGTGCCGTGAAAGTTCTTTGTACACTCTCCAGGTCAGCAATTTCGCCTGCCTTGAAGGGGGCAGTTAGTGTGCAGCAGTTCCAGCCTAGAGAGAAGCGATTTGAAGACAATCATCATGGGCTTGGCGTCCCTAGTTTTGAAGGTTCTCATTATCCATCCTATTATTTTCCTAGCCGATGAAGTAGATACAATGTTGTGGTCTTTGAGGGCGAGATCCTCTGACATATACACCTTTGTATTTGCATATACACCTTTGTATCTGCATATACACCTTTGTATCTGCATATACATCTGTATCTGCATATACACCTTTGTATCTGCATATACATCTTTGTATCTGCATATACACCTTTGTATCTGCATATACACCTTTGTATCTACATATACACCTTTATATCTATGTATATACACCTTTGTATCTGTATATACACTTTGAATCTTTGTATATACACTTTGTATCTATATACACCGAGAGGTATTTATGTATATACACCGAGAGGTATTTATGCATATACACCGAGAGGTATTTATGCATATACACCGAGAGTATTTATGCATATACACCGAAAGGTATTTATGCATATACACCGAGAGGTATATGTATATATGCCGAGAGGTATCTGTATATACACCGATAGGTACCTGTCTATATACACCAAGGTATGTATATATACACCGAGAGGTATGTGTATATACACCGAGAGGTATGTGTATATACACCGAGGTATGTGTATATACACCGAGAGGTATGTGTATATACACCGAGAGGTACCTGTGTATACATAGACGTCTGCATCTCGGCGTAAATACACTGAGAGGTGTATATCTCAGTGTATATACGCGGAAAGACGTACATTATATCTCTAAGTGTACATACCGTGAAAATATACTTCCCTTGGACAATCCCTTCCCTTCCTGGAATCAAATCAGCTTAGTTCTCATCCTCCAGGAACTGCATAATTCCTACGAGTTAACCGCTTCTCCACAAATACAATAATAATAATTATTGTTTTCAGGAGGGGCAGTAAGTGCAGCAGGGGAGGAAGCTATCAGATTAATCTTGGCTTCACTGCGAGAGTCTATGAGAGGAGAGGAGAGTGTTGGTGGCCTGGTCACTCCCTCCATGGATCCTCTACCCGTGGAGAGACACATTATCACTCATCAACACCCTGCACTCAATATTATTGTCAAGCTCTACAATATGGGACTTACGGTAAGTCATCTCTCTCTCTCTCTCTCTCTCTCTCTCTCCTCTCTTTCTATATATATATTTTTTTTTTTTTTTTATTAACACATCGGCCGATTCCCACCAAGGCAGGGTGGCCCGAAAAAGAAAAACTTTCATCATCATTCACTCCATCACTGTCTTGCCAGAAGGGTGCTTTACACTACAGTTATAAAACTGCAACATTAACACCCCTCCTTCAGAGTGCCGGCACTGTACTTCCCATCTCCAGAACTCAAGTCCGGCCTGCCGGTTTCCTGAATCCTTCATAAATGTTACTTTGCTCACACTCCAACAGCACGTCAAGTATTAAAACCATATGCCTCCATTCACTCCTATCAAATACGCTCACACATGCTTGCTGGAAGTCCAAGCCCTCTGCACACAAAACTTCCTTTACCCTCCCTCCAACCTTTCCTAGGCCGACCCCTACCCCGCCTTCCCTCCACTACAGATTTATACACTCTCGAAGTCACTCTGTCTCGTTCCATTCTCTCTACATGTCCAAACCACCTCAACAACCCTCCTCAGCTCTCTGGACAATCGTTTTGGTAATCCGCACCTCCTCCTAATTTCCAAACTCCGAATTCTCTGCATTATATTCACACCACACATTGACCTCAGACATGACATCTCCACTGCCTCCAGCCTTCTCCTCGTTGCAACATTCATCACCCATGCTTCACACCCATATAAGAGCGTTGGTATAACTATACTCTCATACATTCCCTCTTTACTTCCATGGACAAGGTTCTTTGTCTCCACAGACTCCGAAGTGCTCCACTCACCCTTTTCCTCATCAATTCTATGATTCACCTCATCCTTCATAGACCCATCCGCCGACATGTCCACTCCCAAATATCTGAATACATTCACCTCCTCCATACTCTCTCCCTCCAACCTGATATCCAATCTTTCGTCACCTATTCTTTTTGTTATCCTCATCACCTTACTCTTTCCTATATTCACTTTCAATTTTCTTCTTTTACACACCCTACCAAATTCATCCACCAACCTCTGCAGCTTCTCTTCAGAATCTCCCAAAGCACAGTGTCATCAGCAAAAGCAACTGTGACAACTCCCACTTTGTATTTGCTTCTTTATCTTTTAGCCCAACACCTCTTGCTAAGACCCTCGCATTCACTTCTCTTACAACCCCATCTATAAATATATTGAACAACCACGGTGACATCACACATCCTTGTCTAAGGCCCACTTTTACTGGGAAATAGTCCCTTCCCTCCTACACACCCTAACCTGAGCCTCACTATCCTCATAAAAACTCTTCACTGCTTTCAGTAACCTTCCTCCTATTCCATACACCTGCAACATCTGCCACATTGCCCCCTATCTACCCTATCATACGCCTTTTCCAAATCCATAAATGCTACAAAAACATCTTTACCCTTATCCAAATACTGTTCACCTATATGTTTCACTGTAAACACTTGGTCTACACACCCCTACCTTTCCTAAAACCCCTTGTTCATCTGCTATCCTGCTTTCTGTTTTACTCTTAATTCTTTCAATAATAACTCTACCATACACTTTACCAGGTACACTCAACAGACTTATTCCCCTATAATTTTTGCACTCTCTTTTGTCCCCTTTGCCTTTATACAAAGGAACAATACACGCTCTCTGCCAATCCCTAGGTACCTTACCCTCTTCCATACATTTATTAAATAATAGCACCAACCACTCCAAAATTATATCCCCACCTGCTTTTAACATTTCTATCTTTATCCCATCAATCCCAGCTGCCTTACCCCTTTCATTCTACCCACTGCCTCACGAACTTCCCTACACCCACAACTGGCTCTTCCACACTCCTACAAGATGTTATTCCTCCTTTCCCTACACACGAAATCACAGCTTCCCTGTCTTCATCAACATTTAACAAATCCTCAAAATATTCTCTCCATCTTCCCGATACCTCTAACTCTCCATTTAATAACTCTCCTCTCCTATTTTTAACTGTCAAATCCATTTGTTCTCTAGGCTTCCTCAACTTATTAATCTCATTCCAAAACTTTTCTTATTTTCAACAAAATTTGCTGATAACATCTCACCCACTCTCTCATCTGCTCTCTTTTACATTGCTTCACCACTCTTTTAACTTCTCTTTTCTCTCCATATACTCTTCCCTCCTTGCATCACTTCTACTTTGTAAAACCTCTCATATGCTAACTTTTTCTCCCTTACTACTCTCTTTACATCATCATTCCACCAATCGCTCCTCTTCCCTCCCGCACCCACTCGCCTGTAACCACAAACTTCTGCTGAACACTCTAACACTACATTTTTAAATCTACCCCATACATTTTCGACCCCATTGCCTACACTCTCACTAGCCCATCTATCCTCCAATAGTTGTTTATATCTTACCCTAACTGCCTCCTCTTTTAGTTTATAAACCTTCACCTCTCTTTACTTACTGATTCTATTTTCCTTGTATCCCATCTACCTTTTACTCCCACTGTAGCTATAACTAAAAAGTGATCTGATATATCTGTAGCCCCTCTATAAACATGTACATCCTGAAGTCTACTCAACAGTCTTTTATCTACCAATACATAGTCCAACAAACTACTGTCATTACGCCCTACATCATATCTTGTATACTTATTTATCCTCTTTTTCTTAAAATATGTATTACCTATAACTAAACCCCTTTCTATACAAAGTTCAATCAAAGGGCTCCCATTATCATTTACACCTGGCACCCCAAACTTACCTACTACACCCTCTCTGCATGTTTCTCCCACTTTAGCATTTAGGTCCCCTACCACAATTACTCTCTCATTTGGTTCAAAAGTTCCTATACATTCGCTTAACATCTCCCAAAATCTCTCTCCCTCTACACTCCTCTCTTCTCCAGGTGCATACACGCTTATTATGACCCACTTTTCGCATCCGACCCTTATTTTAATCCACATAATCCTTGAATTTACACATTTATATTCCCTCTTTTCCTTCCATAACTGATCCTTCAACATTATTGCTACCCTTCCTTAGCTCTAACTCTCTCAGATACTCCTGACTTAATCCCATTTATTTCTCCCCACTGAAACTCGCCTACCCCTTCAGCTTTGTTTCGCTTAGGGCCAGGACATCCAACTTCTTTTCATTCATAACATCGGCAATCATCTCTTTCTTATCATCCGCACTACATCCACGCACATTCAGACAACCCAATTTTATAAAGTTTTTCTTCTTCTCGTTTTATATATATATATATATATATATATATATATATATATATATATATATATATATATATATATATATATATATATATATATATATATATATATATATATATATTATATATATATATATATATATATATATATATATATATATATATATATATATATATGTATATATGTATATATATATGTCGTGCCGAATAGGTAAAACTTGCAATGTTGGCCTAAATAGCAATGTTCTTCTTGCCGAATAAGGCAAACCCTGTGTGAATTGAACAAAGTACGCGCCACTCTCTCCATTGGACCACCATCCTTAAACACCAGACGCCAAGAAGTACTGACAGTGTTATCCTGATGCAAGGACATACTTACATACATATATAGGTTTAATTAATGGGTTGGGTGAGACGTATTGGCAAGTCTCTTTATATCTACTACACTTTTTTGACCTAGCTGTAAGTAGTTCAGGATTTATATTAAAAGCAGCCAGGCATAGGTATGTTTAGAAACTGAAGACAGGAATAAGTCACCTTTTGTGGCTTCCCTCCCACATTGGCCTTCAGATGCGTGATGGAACAGATGAATTGGCTAGACGTGTGCCTTCAAGGAAATAGTAAATGGCAACTTAAGATTATCAGCTAAAAGTCTGAAGATAATAATGCGAAAATAACTTCAACTGAACTTCATTAACTTAAAGACAGTGAGAGATTGACACCAGTCAGTTCATCTATCATCACTATCGTGCAAGAAGAGCCACTTGTTTAGTATGTCCAGCAAAATCAGAAAATGCTTGAATGTCACCACTACCCGGCCTAGGCTAGGCTAGGCTACAGGTATCTCTTGGACGTCTGCACCACAGCCCATGTAGACATACCTGGAGTCTACCTGGAGGGCATTCCGGGGGTCAACGCCCTCGCGGCCCGGTCCACGACCAGGCCTCCCGGTGCATCAGGGCCTGATCAACCAGGCTGTTACTGCTGGCCGCACGTAGTCCAACGTACGAACCACAGCCAGGCTGATCCGGCACCGACTTTAAGTATCTGTCCAGCTCCCTCTTGAAGGCAGCCAAGGACCTATTGATAATTCCCCTTATGCTTGGTGCGAGGCTGTTGAACAGTCTTGGGCCCCGGACACTTATGGTGTTTTTTTTCTCTTAGTGTGCCAATGGCGCCTCTACTTTTCATTAGGGGTATTTTGCATCGCCTGCCCAGTCTTTTACTTTCGTAGGGAGTGATTTCTGTGTGCAGATTCTTGTGTGTGCTTCTCGTGTGTCTGCCTCCAGGTACACGTTAAATGTATTTCTTGTATTCTCACACATGTGCTACCCGTGTGTCTGCCTTCAGGTCACATGTTTGTACATCTCCAGTCGTCTCACACATATGTTACTTGTGTGTTTACCTTCAGATCACATGTTTGTACATAACCAAAACTATTTTTTTCCAGAGGAAGTACTGTCACACTCTGCATAATTATTTGCTGGAATGCGAAAAAAATAATGAATTCAAAGTCATCTTACTCATATTACAGGTTATTCTGAAAAAAATACCCCGACTTTGCCTCTTGTAAATTACTCGTAATTACTTCATAACCTCATAAAACTATATTGTCAAATTTTGTGACTGAATTCATGAGTGTAAACTCAGTATCATTCTTTTGAATTTAATATTTTTTTGTAAATAGTTCACCGTCAGTGTAACTTGCATAGCAAACAAATATTGAGGCCCAGTCCTTGGACTCACTGTGTGCCTCTGATGTTTTGACTACCACCCACAGGAGGAGTATGACGTGTATAATAAAGATATCAATCTAAATAAAGGAATTACATATTGCAGAGTCTGAGAAATGGGAAACAATGAAGTTTGAGCCAAGAAGGGAGCAGTCTAGCTTCAGTTCTTTGACAAAAGTCCTTCATTAAAAGTATTCCCCTTAGAAGGGTATTAATAAAATTAGCAAATTGTAGGCTACGAAGCCCAGTAAAAAAAAGAGTGTAAATCTTCCTCTAATGCATTTATTGCACAGAATCCAATGTACTTCCATTAGGACCCCAATGGAAATAAGTCACTCTGACTTTTATGGGTTATCCTTTTTATCCTAGGTTCTCTACACATATGCTGCTACGTATGATAATCTATGTAACTGTATTTGTGTATACCTGAATAAACTTACTTACATAACATCTCAACTTACAGGGCCTCTCCGACTTCATCATTGAAGATGTACGAGTGAATGTCCAGTTACTGACAGTGATAGTGAGTCTTGGGTATGATACCCTGCTGCTGGATGGAGAGTATGACCTCCAGGGTAAACTGGTGAAAGTAATACCCATCTCTGCTCGAGGACCATTCACTGTCACTACCAATAATGCCAAGGTCAGTAATGGCACTCCAGTAACAATAAGTCACATTCATGTTGCTTGGTTATCCTCGGTTATGTATACAAAATGTACTAAATGTGGTATACACCTGGACACATAATAAGTGTGTGCCCTCAACACCATTGTAACAATTTAAATTGTAAAACAAATGAAAACATAATCTGCAGAACAAGCTTGTTTTAGTCAACGTTTCGCCCTGTGTAGAGCTTTATCCAGTCAGTGTTAATCTGTAACAATAAAAGCTCATTCTGAAACTTCTCTTAGTATTTATACTTTGCTGAAATACGTCAGTTCATCCACCTGCATCCCTAACTAAACTGTTGTCTTAACACCTGCATCCCTAACTAAACTGTTGTCTTAACACCTGCATCCCTAACTAAACTGTTGTCTTAACACCTGCATCCCTAACTAAACTGTTGTCTTAACACCTGCATCCCTAACTAAACTGTTGTCTTAACACCTGCATCCCTAACTAAACTGTTGTCTTAACACCTGCATCCCTAACTAAACTGTTGTCTTAACACCTGCATCCCTAACTAAACTGTTGTCTTAACACCTGCATCCCTAACTAAACTGTTGTCTTAACACCTGCATCCCTAACTAAACTGTTGTCTTAACACCTGCATCCCTAACTAAACTGTTGTCTTAACACCTGCATCCCTAACTAATTTGCTGTCTTAACACCTGCATCCCTAACTAAACTGTTGTCTTAACACCTGCATCCCTAACTAAGCTGCTGTCTTAACACCTGCATCCCTAACTAAACTGCTGTCTTAACACCTGCATCCCTAACTAAGCTGCTGTCTTAACACCTGCATCCCTAACTAAGCTGCTGTCTTAACACCTGCATCCCTAACTAAACTGCTGTCTTAACACCTGCCTGCATCCCTAACTAAACTAAATAAACTTCAAGCAGACATCAACCAAATCTCTAAATGGGCTGCAGAAAACAATATGAAGTTCAACAATGAGAAATTTCATTTACTCAGATATGGAAAACGTGAGGAAATTAAAATCTCATCAGAGTACAAAACAAATTCCAACCACACAATAGAGCGAAAAACTAATGTCAAAGACCTGGGAGTGATCATGTCAGAGGATCTTACCTTCAGGGACCATAACACCGTAGCAATCGCATCTGCTAGGAAAATGACAGGATGGATAATGAGAACCTTCAAAACCAGGGATGCCAACCCCATGTTGACACTTTTCAGGTCGCTTGTTCTATCTAGGCTGGAATATTGCTGCACACTAACTGCACCTTTCAAGGCAGGTAAAATTGCTGACCTAGAAAATGATCAGAGAACATTCACGGCACGGATAACTGCGATAAAACACCTCAATTACTGGGAACGCTTGAAGTTCCTAAACCTGTACTCCCTAGAACGCAGGCGGGAGAGATACATTATTATATACACGTGGAAAATTCTCGAGGGATTAGTACCAAACTTGCACACGAGAGTCACTCCCTACGAAAGCAAAAGACTCGGCAGGCAATGTAACATCCCCCCAATGAAAAGCAGGGGTGCCACTAGCACATTGAGAGACAACACAGTAAGTGTCAGGGGCCCAAGACTGTTCAACTGCCTCCCAGCATACATCAGGGGGATTACCAACAAACCCCTGGCTGTCTTCAAGCAGGCACTGGACAGGCACCTAAAGTCGGTACCTGACCAGCCAGGCTGTGGTTCGTACGTTGGACTGCATGCGACCAGCAGTAACAGCCTGGTTGATCAGGCTCTGATCCAACATGAGGCCTGGTCACAGACCAGGCCGCAGGGGCGTTGACCCCTGGAACTCTCTCCAGGTATTAACACCTGCATCCCTAACTAAACTGTTGTCTTAACACCTGCATCCCTAACTAAACTGTTGTCTTAACACCTGCATCCCTAACTAAACTGTTGTCTTAACACCTGCATCCCTAACTAAACTGTTGTCTTAACACCTGCATCCCTAACTAAACTGTTGTCTTAACACCTGCATCCCTAACTAAACTGTTGTCTTAACACCTGCATCCCTAACTAAACTGTTGTCTTAACACCTGCATCCCTAACTAAACTGCTATCTTCACAACACTTACAGTGGTGTCTGTAATGGCTAAGAGATTCAAATTCAAATTCTTTATTTCTAGTAATATTACAAAGTGGGGTGTACTTATATTATTATACATTTTATAAAGTAGATATTACAAGATGGCAAATAATATGCCTAGGTATGCCTAGGCTTTTCAGGCAGTCTTATGGTAGGTCTTACTCAATAGTGACATAATGATTATACTGATAGTAAGGTTAGGTAATTGTAGTGATTAACTAGGTTTACAAAATTGAGGTACTGAAATTCAAACATTTAAGAATTTAACAATTAGTTTATATATTAATGGTAAATGTGATGTATTGGCATAATACCGTTTCTATATTGGAGTGTCTTAGGCAAACTTATGACTAGCTTAAGAATTATGAGGCAATAGTTGTATTAGAATTTTGGTTAGTCATGTGCAAGTAAGAGAGAGGTAAAAGTGTATAAACTAAAAACTAAGGGAGGAGGAAGTTAGGGTGAGATATAAGCAACTATTGGCAGAAAGGTGGGCTAGTGCAAGTATGAGTAGTGGGGGAGGGGGGTTGAAGAGAGTTGGGATAGTTTTAAAAATGCAGTATTAGAATGTGGGGCAGAAGTTTGTGGCTATAGGAGGGTGGGTGCAGGAGGAAAGAGGAGTGAGTGGTGGAATGAAGAAGTAAAGGGTGTGATAAAAGAGAAAAAGGTAGCTTATGAGAGGTTTTTACAAAACAGAAGTGTTAATAGAAGAGCAGAGTATATGGAGAGTAAAAGAAAGGTGAAGAGAGTGGTGAGAGATTGCAAAAGAAGAGCGGATGAAAGAATGGGAGAGGCTCTGTCAAGAAATTTTGCGGAAAACAAGAAAAATTTTTGGAGTGAGATAAACAAGGTAAGAAAGCCTAGGGAACGAATGGATTTGTCAGTTAAAAACAGAGTAGGGGAGTTAGTAGATGGGGAGCTGGAGGTATTGGGTAGATGGTGGGAATATTTTGAGGAACTTTTAAATGTCGATGAAAAAAAGTAGGCGGTAATTTCATGTACTGGCCAGGGAGGTACAACATCGTTTAGGAGTGAAGAAGAGCAGGATGTGAGTGTGGGGGAGGTGCGTGAGGCATTACGTAGAATGAAAGGTTGTAAAGCAGCTGGAATTGACGGAATCATGACAGAAATGTTAAAAGCAGGGGGGGATAGTGCTGGAGTGGTTGGTATTTTTGTTTAATAAATGTATGAAAGAGGGGAAGGTACCTAGGGATTGGCAGAGAGCATGTATAGTTCCTTTATATAAAGGGAAGGGGGATAAAAGAGAGTGTAAAAATTATAGGGGAATAAGTTTACTGAGTATACCAGGTAAAGTGTATGGCAGGGTTATTATTGAAAGAATTAGAGGTAAGACAGAGAGTAGGATTGCAGATGAGCAAGGAGGCTTTAGAGTGGGTAGGGATGTGTAGATCAAGTGTTTGCAGTGAAGCATATATGTGAACAGTATTTAGATAAAGGTAGAGAAGTTTTCATTGCATTTATGAATTTAGAAAAGGCATATGATAGAGTGGATAGGGGAGCAATGTGGCAAATGTTGCAAGTGTATGGAATAGGTAGTAAGTTACTGAAGGCTGTAAAGAGTTTTTATGAGGATAGTGAGGCTCAGGTTAGGTGTGTAGGAGAGAGGGAGATTACTTCCGGTAAAAGTAGGTCTTAGACAGGGATGTGTAATGTCACCATGGTTGTTTAATATATTTATAGATGGGGTTGTAAAAGAAGTAAATGCTAGGGTGTTGGGGAGAGGGGTGGGATTAAATTATGGGGAATTAAATGGAAAATGGGAGTTGACACAGTTACTTTTTGCTGATGATACTGTGCTTATGGGAGATTCTAAAGAAAAGTTGCAAAGGTTAGTGGACGAGTTTGGGAGAGTGTGTAAAGGTAGAAAGTTGAAAGTGAACATAGATAAGAGTAAGGTGATGAGGGTATCAAACGATTTAAATAAAGAAAAATTGGATATCACATTGAAGAAGGGGATTATGGAAGAAGTAAATGTTTTCAGATATTTGGGAGTTGACGTGTCAGCGGATGGGTTTATGAAGGATGAGGTTAACCATAGAATTGATGAAGGAAAAAAGGTGAGTGGTGCATTGAGGTATCTGTGGAGACAAAAAACGTTATCCATGTAGGCAAAGAAGGGAATGTACGAAAGTATAATGGTACCAACACTCTTATATGGGTGTGAAGCATGGGTTGCAAATGCTGCAGCGAGGAGGAGGCTGGAGGCAGAGGAGATGTCCTGTCTAAGGGCAATGTGTGGTGTAAATATTATGCAGAAAATTCGGAATGTGGAAATTAGGAGAAGGTGTGGAGTTACTAAAAGTATTTGTCAAGAGGGCTGAAGAGGGGTTGTTGAGGTGGTTTGGTCATTTAGAGAGAATGGATCAAAGTAGAATGACTTGGAGAGCGTATAAATCTGTAGGGGAAGGAAGGCAGGGTAGGGGTCATCCTAGAAAAGGTTGGAGGGAGGGGGTAAAGGAGGTTTTGTGGGCGAGGGGCTTGGACTTCCAGCAAGCATGTATGAGCGTGTTAGATAGGAGTGAATGGAGACAAATGGTTTTTGGGACATGACGATCTGTTGGAGTGTGAGCAGGGTAACATTTTGTGAAGGGATTCAGGGAAACCAGTTAATTGATTTAGTTGGACTTGAGTCTTGGAAATGGGAAGTACAATGCCTGCACTTTAAAGGAGGGGTCTGGGATAGTGACAGCTGGGAGGGACTATTCTCAGCTGTCGTATCTGAGCGCCTCTGCAAAGACAGTGATTATATATGAGTGTGGTGAAAGTGTTGAATGATGATGAAAGTATTTTCTTTTTGGGGATTTTCTTTCTTTTTGGGTCACCCTGCCTCGGTGGGAGACGGCCGACTTGTTGAAAAAAAAAAAAAATGTGCAAATTAAGGGGAATCACAGATATCAATACTAGTTCATACAGGTTTGACTACAGGAAGGGGAGGGTAATTCCAGTGCTTTGGATCGAAATCCCTTCACCAGTATAGAGGCACTTTCCCCTCCCCCTCTCGTTATTTAACATGAATTGTTTTGACTAAGTTAAAAAAAAATTCTGGTGTTTATATTCCCTCCTGATAAAAAAGTTATCCTAATCAACCTACAGATAACAGCTGGCAGGCGTTATCGTAGTTATGTATAATAGAGGTAAGTAATCAGGTATAGATATACTAAACTAATGAAATACTTTATGTGAAGCTTAATTTGTTTTATACTCAATAAACGAAACTATTACTATTTATTCTTTTAACTCTTTATCTTCATCAGGTAACTTATCTTTTTTTATGTAACTCCTTATCTTCTTCCTCGGGTAACTTCTCATCCTCTTCCAGGTAACTCTTCGCGTTAAATTGAAAGAGTGTCAGGGGCATCTGGAGGTGCGTGACTTGACGAGTGAACTCATTTTGGAGAGTGTGAGGTGCCGTCTCTCTCACATGACTGGAGGAGCTCTGGTCAGTAAAGTCCTAAACACTCTACTGAGTGACCTGCTAAGGCGGGAGAAGCAGCGTCTGGCACAGGACCTCAGTGTGGCACTCAAGACCTTGCTAAACAACGAACTCAAGAACTTCAATCTGGGTGTGTCCCTGCAGCTCCTGCGGACCAGTGATAAGTACATGCGACGAGGATCCTTGTATTAATTAGTTTAATATCTGGTGATGAAGATTATTATGTCCACGAGGAAGAAATAAATCAGTGAGGGTTAAGGAGAGCTTAGGGAATGGGAGGTCATTACATTTGATTCAAGAGAAATGACTAATTCATTAGCTTAAGAGACCTTCACCAGTATTAAAGCACTATTTTGAAAGGTTATACGTATCTATTATTATTATTATTATTATTATTATTATTATTATTATTATTATTATTATTATTATTATTATTATTATTAATATACATGGGAAAACTCTAATCCAGTAGGAGTCATGCAGTACATGAGAAATGGGAGGTAATCTGGCTTGATCCATGGATGGATAGGAAGTTTCCAGTCCATGGATTAGGAGCACATCTCCAGCGTCAAGAACCCCGTCCCCCGTGAAGGGATAACTAGATAAAGGCAGATTTTTTCTGTTTCTTTCACTTCGTATGACTGATTTTTCTCTTCTGCAATTTAAAGAAAATACCATGTTAACTTATGTCAGGTATAGACAGAATAGAAATTGATATTAAAAAAGGTCAGCAATGTTTTGAGGTTCATAAATTTACCCGAAGTTCTATACAATATCTCTTATAAGTCAGTATTATAAGTCAGGTTTTTGTTATTTAGAAGTAATATATAATATATGAATACAGTGGTACCCCGACTTACGATATTTTTTCATTCCAGAATGCTGTTCAAGTGCCATTACCAAACGAATTTATCCCCATAAGGAATGATGTAAAATAGACTAGTCCTTTTAGACCCCCAAAATTACACTTACAAAAGCATTTAAAAAAATAAACTTACATAAAAGGGTGAGTTTGGGGACCATCGTAAGTCGGGGTACCACTGTATATATATATACAGTGGACCCCCGGATTTCGTCAATAATTCTTTCCAGAAGGCTGCTCGAGTGCTGCTACTGAATGAATTTGTTCCCATAAGGACAAATGTAAATTGGATTAGTCGTTTCAGACACCCAAAAATACACTTACATAATTGTTCGAGTTGGGAGCTGTACGAAAACCGAGGGTCCACTGTATATATACACAGTGGAAAGAATTATCGACGAAAACCGAGGGTCCACTGTGTGTATATATATATATATATATATATATATATATATATATATATATATATATATATATATATATATATATATATATATATATATATTTCTTCTTCTTTCAACACGTCGGCCGTTTCCCACCAAGCGGGTGGCCCAAAAGGAAAACGAAAGTTTCTCCTTTTACAATTAGTAATATACACAGAAGAAGGGGTTACTAGCCCCTTGCTCCCGGCATTTTAATCGCCTCTTACGACACGCATGGCTTACGGAGGAAGAATTCTGTTCTACTTCCCCATGGAGAATATATATATATATACAGTGGTACCCCGACTTACGATATTTTTTCATTCCAGAATGCTGTTCAAGTGCCATTACCAAACGAATTTATCCCCATAAGGAATGATGTAAAATAGACTAGTCCTTTTAGACCCCCAAAATTACACTTACAAAAGCATTTAAAAAAATAAACTTACATAAAAGGGTGAGTTTGGGGACCATCGTAAGTCGGGGTACCACTGTATATATATATTATTCTTTCTTTCAACACGTCAGCCGTCTCCCACCGAGGCAGGGTGGCCCAAAAGGAAAAACGAAAGTTTCTCCTTTTCTTCTTCTTCTTTCAACATGTCGGCCGTTTCCCACCGAGGCAGGGTGGCCCAAAAGAAAAAACAAAAGTTTCTCCTTTTACATTTAGTAATTTATTCAGGAGAAGGGGTTACTAGCCCCTTGCTCCAGGCATTTTAGGCGCCTCTTACAACACGCATGGCTTACGGAGGAAGAATTCTGTTCCACTTCCCCATGGAGATAAGAGGAAATAAGAACAAGAACTAGTAAGAAAATAGAAGAAAACCCAGAGGGTGTGTATATATGCTTGTACATGAATGTGTAGTGTGACCTAAGTGTAAGTAGAAGTAGCAAGATGTACCTGAAATCTTGCATGTTTATGAGACAGAAAAAAGACACCAGCAAACCTACCATCATGTAAAACAATTACAGGCTTTCGTTTTACACTCACTTTGCAGGACGGTAGTACCTCCCTGGGCGGTTGCTGGTAACCAACCTACTACCTATAATATATATATATATATATCTATATACAGTGGTACCCCGACTTACGATGGTCCCCAAACTCACCCTTTTATGTAAGTTTATTTTTTTAAATGCTTTTTAAGTGTAATTTTGGGGGTCTAAAAGGACTAGTCTATTTTACATCATTCCTTATGGGGATAAATTCGTTTGGTAATGGCACTTGAACAGCATTCTGGAATGAAAAAAATATCGTAAGTCGGGGTACCACTGTATATATATATATATAAACTAGATGTTTTGTGTATGTGTGTGTGCATGTGTGTGTGTGTGTGTTAATAATAAATAATTAAGCTGGTCAGTTAAGTAAAAATTACTGAAGGTTATTAATAAATAATATTTTACCTTTAATAAGCTTCAGTTAACATTTGTAATACGTATATAAATAAAAAATCATGAAATAATGTGCCAACATATTGATCAAATTTATTTACCAAATCAATAATTTGATAAATGTGCTTGTAATGTACTGACCTAGCTGTGGTTGCAGGGGTCAATCCTCAGCTCCTGGCCCCTTGTGATCTGAGGTTACAATGGAGTAAGTTCATCTATGCATAATTATATGCATTTAAATAATCCTTTTATTGTTGAGTAAAAATATCTAGACTGTTGTAGAGTTTATATTAGCTATTAATTTATTAAGAAGCTCTAATTTTTTATAAATTTTGAGTGTAAAGTCTGCTTTATTTAACAGATTCTTATTATAGATACATTTTTATGAAAAAAAATGAATAAGCCTTTTTTTATGCAACCAATAGATGTGATTATACACTAGTCTGCACATTTCTTTAGTGGTAAGTGTTAATAGCATTTATATGTACAAATATACATTTTATATTTGTTTCTGTGTTCGAAGCATTACATTTACCTGTTAATTCCAAAATATTTCACTGTGCAGGTATGTGAGGCAGAGGTGTACCTTTTAGAAGCATACAAGACTTACAATATTTCATAATATTCTTTTATATTTGACACAATGCAGAGCCTAATGCAAAAGTTGATGGAAAGAGCAACTTTCTTTTCTCCTCGGCCTATTCTATATATCTAGTCTAAGGTATTAATTCTGACCATAATTATTTGATGTTGCTAGCTAGCTTCCTGTTCTCTCTCTAGTATATATGCTGAAGGTTGTATTTCAAGTAGGGGTTAAACAGGTCTTATATGACGGAATTCATTGGTACAGTGTCCGACTTACTGTCAAAATTACCCAGGTTTGATAACTCGGTGAGTCTAGATGACCCCTGGAACTCTCTCCAGGTTTCTTCCAGGTATGCACCCCATACCCATCCTGTGGGCGGTAGTCAAAGGATTACAGAGGTACATAATGGGTCCTGGCTGGACCCAGTAAGTCGGACACTGTACCAATGAATTCCGTCATATAAGATTCTATACTATTTTACACCTGTCCATTTTCACCTAGTAATATTTATTAGTTAATCGACAGTGTCGCATCCTGCAAAAAGACTGGAGGGATTCAAAGTAAGTAAGCCACATTGCTTCGCTTTATTGTGTTATCCTGGGTTAATAACCAGTTGGGGTTAATAATCCAAAGAATGTCCGCTTCAGGAAGCTCAATAACCATTACTATAATATCAGCCCTTTTTATATGTTTATCTAGAAGACCAGTAAATGTAGCAAAAACATACTAAACTATGCTTATAGCTTATACAGTGTATAAAGGCCAAGAGGGAAGAAGGTTGTTTTCCAATTTGACCTTTGGAATTTACCCTCTTCAACACCCATACATAGTGTCTTTGTGACTTTGGCTTACAAGTTGTCATTGTCAAAAGTACAGTGGTACCCCGGTTCGATGGTCCCTCAAACTCACCTTTATGTAAGTTTATTTTTAATGCTTTTGTAAGTGTAATTTTGGGTCTAAAAGGACTAGTCTATTTTACAACTTTTCTTAAGGAGATAAATTCGTTTGGTAATGGCACTTGAACAGCATTCTGGAATGAAAAAATATCGTAAACCGGGGTACCACTGTATTGATTTCTGAGTAACAAATACTGTATATATATATATATATATATATATATATATATATATATCTTTCTATCTTTCTATCTTTCTATCTTTCTTTCTTTCTTTCTTTCTTTCTTTCTTTCTTTCAACACGTCGGCCGTTTCCCACCGAAGCAGGGTGGCCCAAAAGAAAAAACGAAAGTTTCTCCTTTTACATTTAGTAATATATACAGTGGACCCTCGGTTAACGAATACCCCGGAAATCGTGCAATTATGTAAGTATAATTTTGTAAGTTCTTGTGGAAGTGTATTTTTGGGGGTCTGAAATAGACTAACCTACGTGAAATTTTTCCTTAAGGGAGTAAATTCGTTCGGTAATGGCACTTGAGCAGACTTCAGGAGTGAAGTTTTTACGAAACTCGGGGGTCCACTGTACAGGAGAAGGGGTTACTAGCCCCTTGCACCCGGCATTTTAGTCGCCTCTTACGACACGCGTGGCATACGGAGGAAGAATTCTGTTCCACTTCCCCATGGAGATAAGAGGAAAGAAGAACAAGAACTAGTAAGAAAATAGAAGAAAACCCAGAGGGGTGTGTGTATATACATATGCTTGTACATGAATGTGTAGTGTGACCTAAGTGTAAGTAGAAGTAACAAGACATACCTGAAATCTTGCATGTTTATGAGACAGAAAAAAGACACCAGCAATCCTACCATCATGTAAAACAAATACAGGCTTTCGTTTTACACTCACTTGGCAGGACGGTAGTACCTCCCTGGGCGGTTGCTGTCTACCAACCTACTACCTAGGATATATATATATATATATATATACAGTGGTACCTCGAGTTACGATGGTCCCCAAAATCTCCCTTTTATGTAAGTTTATTTTTTTAAATGCTTTTGTAAGTATATTTTTGGGGGTGTAAAAGGACTAGTCTATTTTACATTATTCCTTATGGGGATAAATTCGTTTGGTAATGGCACTTGAACAGCATTCTCGAACAAAAAAATATCGTAACTCGAGGTACCACTGTATATATATATATATATATATATATGTTAGTAACCTTCTTTCCTTGAATGACACTTTATAAAGATAACCTCTGCCTTAAATCCTATGAAAGCCAAAATAATGATGTACGAGTGTAGATGTGATCACAACTGTAATGATATAATGTATGAAGACTCTAGCAGGTATTCTGTAAGCTTAGAAGACAGCTATGATGGGTCATAAGTGATTTTATTTGCTTCAATTTTGACCCTCAAAATGTTTTAGTTTTGTTAGCTAAGAAATTTTTATCAATAAATGAGTTAACTTTAATAACCGTATGTTAATAGTGTGTGTATAGTAAGTCGTAGAATAAGAAAATACAGAGATATAAAAAATTTATAAGTACAGTAGCTTTTCAGTGAAATGTTCGATCAGTATTAATACAACAGTATTTTTAAATATGCAGGTATACTGTACACTATATGTACAATTTAATCTATCCACAGATATGGTACTCCTCCAAGTGTTTAACTTTGATTAAAGCTGGTCACTTGCTGGGGTCGTCTGACTCACAAAGTTGCTAACTTGTGCACAAAGTTCCTTTAAATCTGATATTTTTCTATGTTAGTCTTTTAATTATTTAAGGATAAGTTAATATACTATGTAAGAAGGCAAGGTGGTATTATTAGGTCTATAGATTTTCATGATTGTGCAATTCACAACTAATCCACAAATTAGAGAGTATGCTAGATCATTATTATGGTGCAAATGACAGGCCTAAACCTAGTGTAATTTCATCTCTATTTTGTTGGGTAAATGTGAATTGTTGCAGCCACAATACAGTGAACCCCCGGTGTTCGTCCTGCTCAAAACATGCCCTTTTATGTAAGTTTATTTTTTTAAATGCTTTTATAAGTGTAGTTTTGGGGGTCTAAAAGGACTAGTCTACTTTACATTATTTCTTAAGGGAATAAATTCGGTTGGTAATGGCACTTGAACAGTATTCTCTTACGAAAAATGGACGAACACCGGGGGTCCACTGTATTGTGACTTGTACTCATCATTGTATATTTGGTATATATGGATGGGAAGCTGATATATAAATCATTTGTATTCACCTTTTTTCAATTTTTTTTTGCTGATACTTCTATTATAGGATAAATTATTATTATTATTATTATTATTATTATTATTATTATATTTATGAGGAAGTTCTAAACCCATAAGGGTCATACAGCTCTTGGAGAATGGGTGGCAACTTCTTGAATCAAGAGCCCTTGACTAGTATGAAGGTTAAATTATAGGGTAAATATACTGCTTAAGCAGGTTGAGATTTATACAATGTATGAGAACCTAATTAATGTTTACTATCCAGTGTGTATGGTATCCCAAAAGTCACTTTACTCATATATTCTGCTTACTCTTAAAACGTTTAAAAAAAAAATTATTGACTGAAGTAAAACAATTGTAACCTCTACAACATCATATCAATAAAACATTGTAATAGAATCTAATATGAGAATAAAATGAGTTTTGGGATACCCTGTATACAATATACCATTGTGACTATGTATACTGTAAATAACTGTTAAATTTAATTAGATTGTTTAGATGAGTAGTACATAGGTAAGGATTTAACATGAAAAAGATTACTTGATTATATCATAATGATATACAGTGGTCCCTCAGTTTTCGTGCATCTCCAAACTCAAACATTTGTGTAAGTGTATTTTCATAAGTGCTGTTGCAAGTGTATTTTTGGGGGTCTGAAATAGACTAACCTACGTGACATTATTTCTTAAGGAAGTAAATTCGTTCGGTAATGGCACTTGAGCAGCATTCTGGAACGAATTTTCGGAGAAAAAAGAGGGACCACTGTATATCGTACCATACTTATACTTACTTATGTACCATAAATATCATAGTTTAACACAGATATTTAAGCAGTTTTCACTGCTGAGGTTTCTTTAAAGAAAGGTTCTAGTTGTATACCAAAAGAGAAAAAGGATTATACATATCTCACTTTTTGCAGCTGCATTTTGATTGTTTTTCACTACATAAATTTCTGTATATCATGATTTTTCTTGTATCTTTCAGCTTCACATATCCTCTCATCTCTTGTGCCTTCACTGTTTGTTGATACTATAGTATACAGTACTGTGCTTCACTAGTTCTTTCTCTCTTACGTCTTCCATACTACCTTCTCAGAGATGTACAGTATACAGTGTCATTATTATTATTATTATTACCATGGGGAAGAACACAATTCGTAGGAGTATGCAATGTTAAGTGTGTGTGCGCGTGTGTCTGTACTCGCCTATTTGAGTTTGCAGGGGTCAATTCGTAGTTCCTGGCCTCGCCTCTTCGCTGGTCATTACTCACTCCACTCTCTCCCTGTTCCAAGAACTTTATCGTACCTCTTAAAGCTATGTATGGATCCTGCCTCCACTACATCACTCTCCAGATTGTTCCACTTCCTGACAACTATATGACTGAGGAAATACTTTCTAACATCACTGTGACTCATCTGAGTTTTCAACTTGCAAGTTGTGGCCCCTTGTTGCTGTCTCACATCTCTGAAACGTTCTGTCACTAACCACCTAGTCATTTCCTCTTAGTACGTATTTTATATGTTGTTATTATGTTTTCCCTATCCCTCCTGTCTTCCAGTGGCATCAGGTTGATTTCCCTTAACCTCTCCTAGTTGGACATTTCCCTTAGTTCCGGAATTAGTCTTGTTCCAAACCTGTGCGTGTGTGTGCACGTGCATGTGTGTGTGTGTGCGTGCATGCGTGCATGCTTACCTATTTGTGGTTGCAGGGGTAGAGTCATAGCTCCTGGCACTGCTTCTTCGCTGGTTGCTACTAGGTCCACTTTATCCCTGCTCCATGAGCTTTATCGTGTGTGTGTGGGTGTGCTTATACGTGCTATACATAGCTGCAGGAAAAGAGCTATCCTCATGAAGTCCCATTGTTCAGTATTTAAGCTATTCGTTTTACTTAAAATTTGTAGCAGTTGCAACACCTAGGCTACTACCTCCTCATGTGATCTCATTCCATTTTAGCCTCTTTTCTGCACCTCTTCCTTACAGTATGGTCTTTTGCTCTCTTTGATGGTGTTAGTAAATTTTCTTTATTTGTAGCTCATCTTGGTACTATTTCTAGGCTATGTTTCTTTAGGTGTGGACATTATACCATTGCTGTATATTACAATTTTACTTCAACACATGTTATGAACAGACTTTTTATAGCAATACATGTATTCTATCTGTATCTCTAAAACCTATTTTATAGCTGGCTGGTATAGCATATCAATTTATCACAATTCTAAAACTACATCTTCCAGGGATAGTGAGTGTTTTGTTGGTCACAACACCTGACTACTGTAACCACAGATAAATAACTATGTTTTTTTTTTTTTTTAAACAAGTCGGCCATCTCCCACTGAGGCAGGGTAACCCAAAAAGAAAGAAAATCCCCAAAAAGAAAATACTTTCATCATCATTCAACACTTTCACCACACTCATACATAATCACTGTCTTTGCAGAGGCGCTCAGATACGACAGCTGAGAATAGTCCCTCCCAGCTGTCACTATCCCAGACCCCTCCTTTAAAGTGCAGGCATTGTACTTCCCATTTCCAAGACTCAAGTCCAACTAAATCAATTAACTGGTTTCCCTGAATCCCTTCACAAAATTTTACCCTGCTCACACTCCAACAGATCGTCATGTCCCAAACACCATTCGTCTCCATTCATTCCTATCTAACACGCTCACACATGCTTGCTGGAAGTCCAAGCCCCTCGCCCACAAAACCTCCTTTACCCCCTCCCTCCAACCTTTTCTAGGACGACCCCTACCCCGCCTTCCTTCCCCTACAGATTTATACGCTCTCCAAGTCATTCTATTTTGATCCATTCTCTAAATGACCAATAACTATGTTTTTTTTTTTTTTTTTTTTCAACAAGTCGGCCGTCTCCCACCGAGGCAGGGTGACCCAAAAAGAAAGAAAATCCCCAAAAAGAAAATACTTTCATCATCATTCAACACTTTCACCACACTCATACATAATCACTGTCTTTGCAAAGGAGCTCAGATACGACAGCTGAGAAAAGTCCCTCCCAGCTGTCACTATCTCAGACATCCCCTTTAAAGTGCAGGCATTGTACTTCCCATTTCCAGGACTCAAGTCCAACTAAATCAATTAACTGGTTTCCCTGAATCCCTTCACAAAATGTTACCCTGCTCACACTCCAACAGATCGTCATGTCCCAAAAACCATTCGTCTCCATTCACTCCTATCTAACACGCTCACACATGCTTGCTGGAAGTCCAAGCCCCTCGCCCACAAAACCTCCTTTACCCCTTCCCTCCAACCTTTTCTAGGACGACCCCTACCCCGCCTTCCTTCCCCTACAGATTTATATGCTCTCCAAGTCATTCTACTTTGATCCATTCTCTCTAAATGACCAAACCACCTCAACAACCCCTCTTCAGCCCTCTGACAAATACTTTTAGTAACTCCACACCTTCTCCTAATTTCCACATTCCGAATTTTCTGCATAATATTTACACCACACATTGCCCTTAGACAGGACATCTCCACTGCCTCCAGCCTCCTCCTCGCTGCAGCATTTGCAACCCATACTTCACACAGATACCTCAATGCACCACTCACCTTTTTTCCTTCATCAATTCTATGGTTAACCTCATCCTTCATAAACCCATCCGCTGACACACATTATATCAATTATGTACACACATTATATGTACACACATTATATCAATTGATTTCCAGGTACTATGATACCTCGAGTTACGAGCTTAATTCGTTTCAGAAGGCTGTTTGAGTGCCGATACCAAACGAATTTGTTCCCATAAGGAATAATGTAAATTAGATTAATCTGCTTCAGACCCCCAAAATTACATTTACAAAAGCACTTACAGAAATACACTTACATAATTGTTCGAGTTGGGAGCTGCTCGTAAGTTGAGGTACCACTGTACTTGGCTACTCTTACTGCTTATATTTTTTGGTAGCTGCAGACTTTGTATATCATTGTTAATAACAGACTGATACAAGACCATCCATTGTTATACAGTATTATATAATCAGTATTTCAAAACTGCAAACAGTGTTATGGCAGCTAGCACGCCTATAGGAAATATAATATAATGTAGATACATAGGTTTTTGGGATTAATATTTATGGCATCTGGTTCTCTGTTTTGTATGAGGCAGGTGGCACTGCAAGAGTGTTATCAGTATTATTAATATACGTACTATTAATGGGGAAGCGCTAAGTTCGTAAGGGTCACACAGCACCTAGGAAATGGGAAGTAATCACATTTTATCTGAGGAAGAGAAGGATAATTTTAATTTCTTGCATCAAGAGCCCTTTACCAGCATCAAGGCACTAAACCCTTGAAGGGAAGATATTCGTCATATCTTTTTTAGATGATGTTATTAAATTGTGTTTGATTAATGGAATTCAGAGCCTATCTTCTACACAAGGTAATTAAGGCTGCATGTACTAAGTTGGTTAATGGAGTTTAAAGCCGATTGATTAAACTGCGCAGTAACCTTTTCAACGCCAGACTAGAATATTTTTAATACATAAAACAGGTATAGGTCTTGGGACAACAAAATTGTCATAATATATAATGAGACAATATTGTAATAGTATATGATGAGGTGGTAACCAAGCATGATCCAAGGAAGAGCAACTCCAATTCCTTAAATCAAGACCCCCAGTACGAAGAGCCTTCTTTAAGGGTTCATGCGCTAATAACAGTATAAAACAGCTACAACAGTGATGGGTACAGTGTGTATCACTGTTAATTAACTCTTGTAGTTCAATTTTTTCGTCTATGTGATATTCACACATATGTACTATGATGGCCCTTCCTTGCGCTTTACAATTGTGGATGGACTCTTTCAGTTGTGGATACTCTTTCAGTTGTGGATGGACTCTTTCAATTGTGGATGGACTTTCAACTGTGGATGGACTCTTTCAATTGTAGATGGACTCTTTCAGTTGTGGATGGACTCTTTCAATTACATTTCCTAAAAATTGCACTTTATAATATTATAGAGGAGCTTTGTAAGAGAACTGGCTATAATAATATTCATGGAAAGCGCTAAATCCGCCAGGGCCATGCACCGCTGCATGCCTGAGAGTAATTTTTGCATAGTGAAGAATTAGCTGAGTATGATTGTAATGAAGAATTAGCTGAGTATGATTGTAATGAAAAATTAGCCGAGTATGATTGTAAGGATTAATTAGCTGAGTATTTTTTTAATGTTGAATTAGCTGAGCATTATTTTATTCATGAATTAGTTGAGTATGATTGTAATGAAGAATTTGTTGAGCATGATTAAGAAGAATTAGTTTAATATGATTGTAATAAAAAATTAGCCAAGTATAATTATAATGAAGAATTAGCTGAGTATAATTGTAATTATTATTGCATGCATAAGGTATTATTTTTTTGGTTGATAATAAGGAATAATGTTTTGAAGTGAAGTTGAGTTTGAATAAATAACGTTGATGTGAGGTAGCATTGAACAGTTGATGTGATAGCATTGATGTGTGTGAACGTTGGTGTGAGATGGCATTGAAACAGTTGATGTGAGATAGCATTGATACAGTTGATGTGACAGCATTATGCGAGACAACGTTGATGTGAAATAGCGTTGTGAAACAGTTGATGTGAGAGACAGCATTGATGTAATAAGACAGTGCTGATGTGAGAGACAACATTGATGCAAGAGAGAACACCGGTGTGAGAGACAGCACTGGTCTGAGAGAACGTTGATGTGAGAGACAGCGTTAACGTGAGTGTATATCCACGCACAGCTTTAACTGCCATGTCTGCCAGACACTGCCTGGACAGTGTTAGGCAGACAGTCACTCCGTCAGTAGTGTGTAGAAGTCATCTTTATACAATTTTTAATGAGGAATGTTTATAAATGAAGATGTTAGGTAGATTCAATATTGCATAATATCTTTTATATTAACTCACCAAATATTCAACTTGTTGCCTAAATGTAAATTCACATTTTTTTTATACTGTACGTGATTATTTTTAGTATCATGTAAATGGTATTGAATAACAAGTTGACATAATGAGACATATCTGCAACACCTGAATATCTTTACTATCAGTAAAGAGAAGTGTTGCACATGGGTCTTACACATTACTTTTAGTGTTTACTTAATGTACAGTAATTTATATCTTGCCCATACATGTGATATATATTTTATAAACTTTTTTTTTCCAGGGTAGCTATCATAATCCGCTGTCTTGATTCTACTGATTTTATGGTTACATGTATTTAACTAGTACAGTAGTAATACTTTTCATGTTGCTTTAACTGAAAACTTTTAATTAGTTAACTATTTTTATTTATTAATTTCACTATTACTATTACAGTAATATTTACTGATGTTTTGAGTACTGTCATCTAGTGGTAGTCTTGAGAGGTTGAATATTTTAATATGTAACTTGAGAGTTTGGTTCACAACCGAGAGGACTTGGGATCCATTCTTATACTGGGCGAAACGCATAGACAAGTTTCTTTGTCTGCTGCTCTTGTTTACCTAGTAGTAAATAGGTACCTGGGCATTAGCTGGTTGTTGTGTGGAGTCCTGTAGACAAAGCCAACAATGGAAGCCAGCCAAACCATTAGCTTCGTTGGGTTATCCAGTTCTAACAGTCTTGAATAAAATAACCATAAAGGTGTACTCTCCAAAAGTATTTTGAGCTCTGCTGGACATGTTTAGAGAAAAAAAGCAAACATTAGCTTTAATTTCCCTGCAGAAGGTAAAGGTGAAAATGAAAATACAGACGTGACAAACAATGTGCATTTCCGTACAAGCTGCTTCACAAAGGTCTTTACTTACCAGTGTAACCATAAAACACCTTACATACGTCAGAACCCCGTCCCACATTCATACCTCAGATTCCCACTGTTGTAATGGAACACCATCTTAATTACCCTGTAATAGCTTGATCCCTTTTGACTACCTTAGATTGTAAGTGTGTCTCATTAGCTACAACAGACATTACAGTATTTTTAATCGAAGTCAGTTTAATAATTGTAAGGACTGCATGTGTCAAACATTTTTATCTTCAATGACATTTTTTTAGAGTCAATATTGCACAAAACTTGTTAATGTACATTATTAATACATTTATGGGGAGGACTACACCCATAGGGGTCACAGTGATAGAGGGAATGGGAGGCAATCAGATTTAATCTAAGGAAAGGGAGGGTAGTTACAATTCCTTTGATCAAGAACCCTTTTCTGGATTATTAATGTACAACAAATTTTCTTCTAATGTTCAAATATACTTCATAATAAAGAATACCAGTGTTGTATATTCATTAACCCTGAAGAAAATTATTACGTATACATCAGTCATTTAGTGATATATGAAAATTTGTTACTATATGTATCAGTAACACAGGCATTGCAATTACATATTTGGGTGCAGAGGTTCAAATTTTGGTTGTGGAAGTTACAAACTAAGTTTTTACAACCAGACGAGTGCACTAATTTCAATAGATGTCACCAATGTGTGTATTAAACCAGCATTTTAAACCTTTCAAAAACTGGAAGAGATAAACCAGCTGCCTCAAATAAATTTGTTATGAGAGGGGGCTACTACATACCCTTGATATGTGATATATGTACCCTTGCCTTTATCTGTCTTAGTACAGCATATCATGAAAAATAAACAATTCTTAATTTTGTAAAATTTTTGTATCCTGCATATATTTTGGTAAAAGAGGGTTTACCCGACTCCTCTTAAAACAACTGTCTAATTGCTTTTCTAAAACTCGTGTACACGTACATATATGGTAGGGTATATACACAGGTAACTGTGATATGCAATGAAAATTAATAATACTGTAATCCCTATTTTAGGGATTAAAATACGTATTACTTATTGGTGATGAAATGCATCCTAATTATTTTTTTTGTTGCATTCATGGAGAGAACACTAAACCTGTAGGGGACATACTAAGCTTAGGGAAATGGAAGGCATTCAGGTTCAATTCAAGGAATTGGAACAAGTTTAATTCCTTACATCAAGAGCCCTTCACCAGTATCAAGGTACTTCCTTTGAAGGGGAAGGCCTCATTTATTAATGTCATGTCTATAAGCATTGAACATAAAGAAAATTAATACATTTTTGACAGCTGTATTAATTTATTTAAAAACAAGTGCTAAATTTGTATGGGTCATAGAATGTAATGGTGGATTAGATTGGAAGAGCAGGGATGTGAGGTTAGGGTATAAAAATGAGTCATAGTTGGTGCAATAGATTAGTTAATGTTTAAAAGGTTTAGAGGACATCTGCATTAAAGATGGGGCTTTTAGTAAATGGGACAGTTAAAATTAGTGCATCAGTGTGTTGACGATGTTGAAAAATAACTGTGTGTTCTTTATAAATAGACTATCTCAGACTATATGGTTCAAGCTACCTGGTGGTCCACACACAGGCCCCGGGTGTCTCACTGTCATAATTGTATGTCAGCTGTGTTTATTTGATCATTTATTACAGTACAGTCAAATCAGTGCTACAGAAAAGGAGCAGATATTGAGATCTACAAATAGAGTGCAGACTCATAGATATAGATGTATATGTGTCATTTTAATACAAACTTCAGTGTATCTAGATTTATTAGGTGACAATAAAACAATCGAAGTATAAACTCCATTCTTATTGGAGAAAAAAAAATGGATAAACTATATACATTAGCATATTTTTGTCTATTTTTAATATATATTTATAATATAAAACATATGTACAAATATAAAATATGTGCAAGTATTAAGTACTGATGATAAATAACATACAGAATTTTTTAATATATGACAATTAGTATTAAAACTGTCAGAACTTATTCTTAAGTCATCCCTAAACACAAACAGTACATTGTACTCAAAATAATATATTGAAAAATTCATTTCACATGTCCATAATTCATGAAAAAAGTCAAGATAAAAAAATCGAATTTGTATTAAATTCAACATTTTCACAAAGACAAAAATTAGGTAATAATTGATGATGATGATAGTGTATTGTAATAACATGCAATACATAAGACTAACACATTAATTTAGATTAAAATGTTTAATAGAAATTTAACTAAATGTTCATAAATTACAATTGGAAACTCTTAATATATGGCACTGCCATATAAAGCAATATAAATTCCATAATAAAATATATTTATCTTGTGCACTATCACTTCAATTATTATACAGAATAATTAGGAATTACTAGAAATTTACAGATTAAACTTACAAAGTTTTTATAATGTTTATATTACATGTATGTACAGTGGACCCCTGGTGTTTGTGATGCTCCAAACTCGAACAATTATGTAAGTGTATTTTTGGGGTCTAAAAGGACTAAGCTAATTTACATTATTCCTTATGGGAATAAATTCGTTTGGTAATGGCACTTGAACAGCATTCTGGAACGAAAAAATCACAAAAACTGGGGGTCCACTCTATATATAAAAATTATCTAAAGTGCTCATTGAGTAGTAGATAATTTCAACAATACTACATGTAGTTAATTATAGCACTAGATTTAGGAAACCAGAGGCCCATATTGTAAATAATTAAGACTAAACGTTATATTTCGTAAAACTCTGAGTGATACAAAAACAGTATTATAATATGCAAGGAGTGAGAAAAAATAAACCAACAATAAATATTTGAAGTGTAAATAAACAATGCATATACTAAGTGCAACCTGAGATACTATATAGATGGATGAATGAGAGGCAGACCTGTGCTACATCACTCTCTTGCTTTCAATAGTTTTCTTTATTTTAATAATAGATAACAGCTTGGTTATAGTGTGTTTTCCAAAAAGCTGAATGACCTAGGCAATAGCAATTTGTTAATTCTACAGTGCTCTCTTTTCTGCATCATTGCCAAAAGTTAATCAGTAAAGAGGTATATTATTATTATTTTTATTATCATTACAGTTAAACTCTAAAGCTGAATGGAAAATACAGCACCAAACGGTAGGAAAAAATTGCGTACAGTACAGAAGTGCAAAAGAAGTTATATTTAGCATAGGGAATTACAAAGGGAATCTAGTTATAAAAATAGGGATTTAATGAATACAGTGATAAGTTCTAAGCCATCTATACTATATATATATTTTTTTAATTTTAACAAAAATCTAAAATCTAATAGATGAATTCTATTTTTTTTGTTCCATCAATACACTATATATTCAATAATATTTTGGGAGCTTAAAGTTTTGCAGGCTTAGCTAATTAGTGATGCTGCAATGATTCTTGTTGTTTTGTTGAACTGGCAAAGATCTGGACAAAAGTCCTGCTACATGCACAGACTGCTGAAAATTTCCTATGGTTTAATACAACTTAGAACTGACATGTAATGGAACTTTTGCCTCTGTACATCAGCAGTTTATGGCATAATTTTTTGTCAGTCAAACCTTACAAGCTTTCTAAGACAATGAACCTAACTAAATATTGTAGGTTGTCTGAGCTTGGCAGTAATAATTCAGTGCTGAAAGCCTCGCATCAATGGGCAAAATATAGTTGCTACAAAGACATTTTATTATATTTTTGTTAAGCATATTAATGTATAGTGCCAAAAATTTCTATTCAATATTTTTATTAATTTTGCAAAAACTCTACGTTTATAACATGTAAAATTTAATGCTTTTATTTTTCCACCACAAATTGATTTTAGCATGATTAATAGTGCAACATAAACATTATCATTCTTAAATGCAGTTTTCTGAAGATGACAGCTGAACTATGAGCGTTACTATACAGCTTCACAGTTGTTTTATCTATGCAGCCTCAGTATGAGCAAGAGATGCTTTAATGTCACCTACTGTTATTGTGAATATATAATCCTTCACAAACCCCCACAGGAAAAGGTCTAAAGACAGTGATATCATGAGAGCATTGAGGGCATTTGTTTGACCAGCCAAATCAATCTGTTGGGTAACTTTCAAGTCACAATACTCATATGCAGATAACTGCTTATTTTATATTTTTTATATCTTTAATTTTTTTTTAATATCTTTAACCATAAGTGTGTACTGTCACTTTCCCAGTGGGAGTACACTTGTGGGTGATAGACATATTAAAAAGTCTATCTTTGGACTAGTGCACAAAAATTTGATAAATGTCATTAAACTTCTATTGCATATTCTGTTTGTGTTTAACATGTGGCTGATGAACACAGAACAGGCTGCATACTTTGTGATGATAGTTCACTTAGGTTTACCTTATTTACTGTAAATTGTAAAACATTCCCTGCATTTAAGATAAAGTGTGTTTGGTATTCATTCTCCACTTGGTATCAAATTGCTCTGGTTCATGACAGTCATTAAGACAGACTCATACTTCATTTTGTGCCACCACACATTGCATCCTGTGCTCTGTGAGAAACCTTCAAACTCTGTTCTAAGAATTTTTTTTTCAGAGTTGCAAATCCTGGCTCATTATTTTACGAGTAGTTTGTTGGGACACTCCAGTTATGATGCCATTCCTCTTTGTGTGAGAGAAACTTTCCTAGAATCCCCTGGTCTTTATTATTAATATTAGCACCAGTTCTCAACCTATATAGGTAGACTCTGAGGGAATTCTTCATCACTGGTCAGTGCCACTCATTTTTCTTTACAAATCGTAGAGTAATATGTATTATTTAATAATGTTTATCATGCTACCTTTGCTCAGTTTCCAATTTTCCTTCTCTCACAGCTCAGCCCTGGGCTGTGGGAGAAGGTATCAGCAAGGGAATACTTCAATTATGTAATTGTGAGTTATTAGCAATTGAAAGTGTTACCATTATCTACAACCCATCTCCATATGACATTTATCATAAAACTTCTTATTTTTATTAGGATAGCAAGAGTCAGTGTGTAATTTTCATTAGTGCCATCACTATCTGGAAGAGCATTATTTTTGCTATGGTACACATGAAGATGCATATTAGTTCAAGATACTGCATAAACAAAGTTTATTACCACCTGACTTAACTATTATTCAACTATTGACTAAAATAATAAGGCTAAAGAACTCAGCCTTTAGGGTATAAAACTATTGACTACAACATGTATTTACCATTTTGTATGAGGCAAATTTTAACAACTTACCTTCACAACATAAATGACCATAAACAACCAAGCTGAAAGCTTGTACTGGAGTCGCACTGGGTGCTTCCCATAAAGGTTGAAACTCATAGTACCCTAAGGTCCTGGGGTCCTGTTTTGTGTCCCTTGTCTTGGAAACATATTGGGTTGTATGTCGACCTTCTGGGGTCACACTGGGAAGTTTCATGCACCGAAGAACAACAGTTTCGTAGCACATTAAATATGTTAGTGTCAAATACATTGTATGTGTGTGTGTATATATGTACGTATATGTGTATACATGCATATATGTATATGCATGCATATGTATGTATATGTATGTATGCACACTAAACTACTCATTGTTCAATCAAACATTCATGCACCTTAAGTTTAGCATCCAGGAAGTATAAGTACAGAAACCTTCCTGATGCCACACAAGATTTTCAGATACCCAAGATATACAGTGGTCCCTCGGTTTTCGCCGAAAATTCTTTCCAGAATGCTGCTCAAGTGCCATTACCGAACGAATTTACTTCCTTAAGAAATAATGTCACGTAGGTTAGTCTATTTCAGACCCCCAAAAATACACTTGCAACAGCACTTACGAAAATACACTTACATAAATGTTCGAGTTTGGAGATGCACGAAAACCGAGGGACCACTGTACTGTCCATTGTTGCAATAATATTTAATTTCAAATAACATTTTAAAGGAACATTATTTTTCTGTTTACTGCAATTAATAGCATTTACAACTGTAATTATGACCATGTTTTTGCAAGTTTTTGTGAGATAAGATCATGCTTGACTGAAGAGACAGATTTTTTTTTTTTTTTTTTTTTGCAAATTTTGTCATTTGTAATTGCAAAAATGAATAATACTTGTTACTCAGTGTTTTACCTTATACTTAGTGTGTGCAGGTTTTTCTCTCACATAATGAGTGTCATTGAAAATAAGAGTAAATAGCACTTAATATCATATTAGCATGTCAATTTAGGTTATTTTTTTAAGGAAACATTAATTTAATAAGGAACATTATCAGTACCTTTATGGGAGCTCTAAACCCATAAGAGGTTATACAGGGCCTGGTGAATACGAGGCAATCAGCTTCAATCCAACAAAGGGGAGTAGAGAGCACATAATCCATATGCATATTTAAAAAAGAAAGAAATTTGCATTTTGACTATGGTACTGTGATCACACAACTTATTTGCGTATGTATTTCAAACTTTTAGATAAAATATGTATGATGAATATGATGAATTGTTTTACATGATGGTAGGATTGCTGGTGTCTTTTTTCTGTCTCATAAACATGCAAGATTTCAGGTACATCTTGCTACTTCTACTTACACTTAGGTCACACTACACATTCATGTACAAGCATATATATATACACACCCCTCTGGGTTTTCTTCTATTTTCTTACTAGTTCTTGTTCTTATTTCCTCTTATCTCCATGGGGAAGTGGAACAGAATTCTTCCTCCGTAGGCCATGCGTGTCGTAAGAGGCGACTAAAATGCCGGGAGCAAGGGGCTAGTAACCCCTTCTCCTGTATATATTACTAAATGTAAAAGGGAAAACTTTCGTTTTTCATTTTGGGCCACCCCGCTTCGGTGGGAAACGGCCGACGTGTTGAAAGAAAGAAGAAGAATATCAATTAACTGTTCAACTTGCTCAGTAACAGCACACAGATTTTTAACCAATAGTTACTATTAATAATGCAATAATAACATTATTCTGCCTGAAATGATGTACCTCTTATGGAATATTCAAACATCATGACCCAATGTACTCCATTCAAATATTGTAACTAGATATAAAATTGTTTTAAAATAAATAATTGATCCTTTACAACAATTCATCACTTTTCTCAGAGACGACATTGTAATAGGTATGTTCAGGGAAGCGGTCCAGCTCAATGTATTCCACCTCAGACATAAGAAGACCTTCGAGAGTATGAACCAGCTCGGTGAAGGAGGGCCTCTCCTTGGGGTCCTTGTCCCAACAATAATACATAATATTGTACACCTGTGGGAAGACAGCTTATGGTAATATATAAAGACCTTTTAAAGAGAGTATTGTGTCATGATTGTGTCAAACACTTGAGGCTCGATCCTCCTTTAGGGGAACTGAGCCCCCGCCCTACCTCATGAGTGCTACGAATGTCGTCTCACCACATCAGGTGATTCTGTCTTGTTATGAATTTTTACGACTATTATTCTAAAAATCAACAGCAACCAATGTTTACAAGTCTTATAACTACTTAAGTCATACTGTATCAATATATGGCACATACTCTGTATTCCTAATTATGCTAATTATAAGTTGTAATACACACATTTTATAATTATAAATGTATAAGCTAATTCTTTCTCAAACTATTTCAATAGGAAATTTATAAAAAGGAGGAAGCCAAAATAATGATTATTTTTAATAAAATCATCATTCAGTATACAGTGGTACCTCGGTTTACGATGGTCCCGAAACTCGCCCTTTTATGTAAGTTTATTTTTTTAAATGCTTTTGTAAGTGTATTTTTGGGGGTCTAAAAGGACTAGTCTATTTTACATTATTCCTTATGGGGATAAATTCGTTTGCTAATGGCACTTGAACAGCATTCTGGAATGAAAAATATCGTAAACCGAGGTACCACTGTACTAATGACTTATAGAAAATATGCAATTTATACATTTCAGCAACGTGTCAACATGTTTGGTACTGACCTCTCTACGGCAGTGGTCAGGCTTTTCTAGGCGATAACCTTCCTTGACCTTTCTCATGACCTCTACTGCCCCTAGCCCTGGGTAGGGTGTTGACCCTGCCAGCAGCAACATCAGGGATGTTAGTGTTTAATAAAACATACTATATAGATTCTACAAATTATGATTAAATACAAGAAAGTTTTAATCCTTTTACATCTACTGTGTAATAAAATACTGTATATAATTTAAATTTTATGTATGCAGACACCAAAAACAAGTTCCCAAGTTTTTAATGATTTGAAGTTTAAAAAAAAGGAAGCCATTAAATTTGGTGAAAGTAATAATATTAAAGTTAAATATAGTACTAATGAGTGTGATGTGGGGAGCTCACCAAGAGTAACAATCTCCCAGAGTAGCACTCCAAAGCTCCACACATCTGACTTAGTGGTGAAGATGTTGTCAAAGAGTGATTCTGGTGCCATCCATCTGCAAAACACAAGTTAAGAAAAAACTCAAGAAGAGACGATAATGAAGTCTTTCCCACTGAAATATAATTACCTACAAATCACACTTTGAGAGTGATTTTAAATTGAACATATTATCTACACATCTGCAATTAGATTTTTTCACTCACTTGAGAAGTAATATCTTTTTCAGGTCATCTTCAAACTTCCTTAATGAGCAAAATCTCTCCACTTTTTCCTCTATTCAAGGTCTTTTTGCCTTGATGGGAGTGAAGGGCTCTTGATCCAAGAATTCAGGCTGCTCTTGCCTTCCTTGAATCAAACCTGATTACCTTCCATCTCCTAGGCACTGTATGATCCTTGTAGGGTCATACAGTGCTTCTTTGTGAATACTATAAGAAAAATCCACTTTTCTCTGACAGTATAACCAACACACTTTCCTTAATGAAATTAATATTTTCATACAAAGGTTTCTGAAGGACAATATTCCTTTATTCTAACTTTTCTGACAACAAATACCTTCCCCCACTCCAAAATGAACAAAAAAGGCACAATACTGTGACTGGATCAATACACAAATAAACCACACATACGAGAGAGGAACTTATAAAGACATTTCAGACCAACATGGTCTATTTACAAAGTCACACTGTGACTTTGTAAATGGTCCCAAGTCAGACCGAAACATCGTTGTAATCTCCTCTCTCCTATAGGTGAGTTATTTGTGTATTGTATATTCCCCTACTGCATTCACCATGAGGGAACAGTATCTCTAAAACTTCTCTCTTTTGAATAAGAAAATAATCTCACCTAATAGGTAGTCTCCCATCACTCTTTCTCTCATAGACACGATTGTTGGCCACATCTCTTGCAAAGCCAAAGTCTGCCACTTTACAGATCTTCTCCTCTCCTACAAGCACATTCCTGGCTGCCAGGTCTCGGTGAATTATCTGAAAAGAGCCACAGTTAACTTGTAAGGTTAAAGACTATAGAATGCATACAAGTCAAGTGACCATGTAAGGTCCTTTGAATCCTTAAAATGATAAATTAAGTAGTATTGGTAAATACAGTCAGATACGTATATGAATAAAACTATACTACTGTATGTTGCCTTCATAAAAATTACTCATGCATCAGAGATAATGCTCACACCAGCATAGGAGAAACAGTGTTATTATAGTACAAGCATTTGTAGTACAGATCAAGATGTAGCTGCTGTAGATGGAGTGACTTTATAAGAGGTCATTATTATAGGAAAAATAAACGGGCAGAAAATCTTGAGGTCATTATTTTGCCATAAATAATACAGCAAATACTACTTTATAATAGTAATAATTGAAATACAGTACTGTACTGAACAGTACTATACCATGATGGCAAATACAGATCAGGTTAATTCATGTCACGGCTTTAAGGTAAAATACTGTGAATTAAAAAAGTGGAATCAGTGTGATCAGAATAAAAAACCTTTACATATATACAGAATCACAGAAAATATTGTGTCAAATTTCAAGGAATAAGTTATTATGGTGATTTTTAAATAAAAGGTGTTGTTGATCTAGTGGAAATACAGTGGACCCTTGGTTTTCGTTGAAAATTCTTTCCAGAATGCTGTTTGAGTGCTGTTACTGAACGAATTTGTTCCCATAAGGACAAATGTAAATTAGATTAGTCATTTCAGACCCCCAAAAATACACTTACAATAGCACTTACGAAAATACACTTACATAATTGTTCGAGTTTGGAGGTGAACGAAAACCGAGGGTCCACTGTAGTTATGTAGGAGAGAAAATTTGTATGTAGATGAGGACCTTCTATCTAGGAAAAGTCCATGAAAATGTCTGAGGATAGATTTATAGCCAGAGACTGGACAGATACGTCTTTTGTGACTATCCTACCAGGATTGAAATGATCTTTAAACAAGTCAGCCATCTCACCAAAGTAGGGTGGCCCCCCTTTCCCCAATAAAAAGGAAATACATTCACCACATTTCACTCAATAGCTATTTTTCTAGAAGTGCCCAGACATCATACTTCAAATGTTAGTAATATTGCTGAAACAAGAACACAAATAAATGCTAAAATTCACCTACTAAAATTCATCACACAAAACAGAGAGACTACTCAAGCTAGGCTTCTCTTTAGTGCCATGATTCAGAGATAACGACTGTGGTAAACTGAGGTAAATACAGAGTGGGTGGACATACTCCATTGCGAGCAAGGAACTCCATGCCCCGAGCAATCTGGTAAGTAAAGAGAGTGAGGTCCCTTGGTGTTAGGGAGGAGGAGGAGCCATGCAAGTTGTTGTAAGCTGTATCTGCTCTTGAAGCTCGCAGGTAACTCTGCAGTTTTCCACCCACCATATACTCCAGGATCACAAAAATTGGGTCTGTAAAGAAATTAAAAAGCAAACCATCAGTAAGTTGATTGTATTAACACTTCATTTCTACTGTAACTTGCTAAACTAACATATTACTGGTACACAGTCCCTGGTCCCATTATGCGACAGTTTCATAATGAAACTGTCAAACTAATTCTGTCTTATATATGGTTTTGAATTTTCTTGTCTCTGAATTTTTTTAATTAATATAAAGTGTATGCTATCTCTTTATTTGTCTGTCTTCTTAAGTGAGCACTCACCCTTTTCTGAACAACATCCTAAGAGAGATACAACATTAGGATGGTATCCCAGGTTCTTGAGGACTTTGAGTTCCTGTATAAGGTCTCGTCGTTCCCTGTCTCCTGCAGACTCCTTGAGTGTCTTCACTGCCACCAGCATCGACCCATTACCCTTCAGCCCTGTTGCTTCACACCTCCAGACCTGCACAAGTGAAAACAATAATGAAAGAATTAACTATGAGACAGTGGACCTTTGAAGTTTGTAAAACTCTTCAGAATTAACAAGGGCCTCACATACTATGCAAAATATAACGTGAAATCTTCCAGACCGCTATATACACTTACAGTACCCAAATTAAATAAACTAGGAATAACATATTTTCTAAATGGTTAAGCTTTTGAAAGGAAAAACAGGTGCCTATTACAGTTAATCACAAGACAGATGTGCTACTGAACAATACCGAGTTATATAACATAGAGCTGCATGTCATGATATATATATAGTCTGTAACAATTGCTAAGCATTTTAACAAAATTTTTCTATTCTTAATCATACAGCACTACTATGTTTTACCTGGCCAAAGCATCCTTCTCCGAGGATGCCTAGTATCTTGAGGTGGTGACGAGGGAACTCCCATACATCTGTTGCTGATGTTGACATTTCACTCACTTTTCTATTCTGTCAAGAATAATCATGGCTCTTTAAATACTTTAAGTTCTTTTGATCATTTCTACAGTTTTAAGGACAGTAAGTGAAATAATACATTTTTTCATAAACAATGAAAACAAAGTTATTAAGAAGACTAATATTGTACAAAGATTTACTTCAATAGTTGGGAGAACTGACCCCTCTGCCTCCTCTGACGCTGCCTTCCTCATACTTGTTGCTCTGTGCTCGTCTTTGCCACAGAGCTGCTAGTCCTAGTATGCTGCTGCCCCTACGTCCATTCCTGTCTGGCTGTTCTCTTGGCTCTCCTGGGGTGATCTCTGTGGCTGCAGCCTCTTCACCCTTGTCACTGTATATGACAGCACTCTCCTGAAGGCCAAGTGGTATACTACCATTTATTATACTGCTCAAACAAATGTCTCGGATAATATTTCACATAGCATTAACTTATACACATAACTACAGATTAAAGTAAAAAATCTATTAGCTTGAATATGAGACGAAGAGTCACGAATGACACTGACCTTTGATTCGACTTGAGATTTCTTGCAGTGTCTTCGCCAGCAGCAGTACAAAACCACAAGAAGTGGTGATATGCCAGCCACCACCACAATGGGGATCACAGTAAGGCTTACATCTGGCTTAGGAATCTCAATGGGCACTTCAGTGGATGGCTTTGCTGACCCAATGCTGCCTGGCACATTGCCACTGCCTCCAACCACCCTTAGGTCCTGTTGCTTATTTATGCCAGCCCTAGGGTTTTCAGGGACAGGCAAAGGCACTGGGGTTGGTGGAGGAGATGATGCAGGTAACACCCTTAGAACCACTGGCTCTAACACTGTACCATGAGGACTTGTTGCTGTAACATTCAGATAATGATCTCCACTCTGTATGTAAAGAAATAAAACACAAATTTTGATGTAAAACTCAGCTGTGGCATACAGTAAAACTATACTACAGTGGACCCCGGTTTATTTTTGTAAGTGCTTTTGTAAGTGTATTTTTGGGGATCTAAAAGGACTAATCAAATTTACGTTATTCCTTATGGGAATAAATTTGTTCAGTAATGGCACTTGAACAGCATTCTTAAATGAAAAAATGACGTAATCCGGGGGTCCACTGTATAAGATAAATATTATCATCTGCACTCTCCCAAAAAAGAACAAGGCACTAACTTTGTCAAAATTACACATGATTGTACTACTATACGTATACTGTACTACATATGTATGCTGTAAAATGATGATACTGTCTTTCACAGATTTTATATTTTGCTGATTCTGGTGATTATAAATTCAAAATTTTCAATTTTTTTTTTATTTCTCTGCATATTATACAATGTGTGATTTACATGTTATAAAAAACATATTCTTAAGCACAAAGAAAGCTACTAGCATACCTGAGCATTTCAGGCAGACAATACTTCCTCAAGGGACCTTCCTTGAGGGAAGGGAATACAGAATCTTTGACCCCATGGAGGGACTCTCGATCCAAGGAATTGAACCTGACCTCAACTTCCTTGGATCAAACCTGATTGCCTCTCATTGCCCAGTCTTTGTGACCCCTATGGGTTTAGCACACCCTCACTAATTGTTAAAATAATAATGCAGCTTATGTTCATCAACAAGACGAGCCTGGCCCATGGCCGGGCTCAGAGAGTAGACAAACTCTCGAAACTCTTCAAAGGTAAGGTATATCAAAGGTATAGCAGTCAGGACAAGTATATCAAGTTTTTAAACCTTATGTCTTCCTCCCTGTGATCTGAACCTTTTTCCTGCCCGATCTTCCCCGTCTCTCCCCCACTCTCACCAGAAATCTAAATTATATAACTGTGACAACTAAATAAAATCAAAACACATTTACACATACTACAATTTTCTCAAGTTTAATACCTAAAGAGTACACTACAATAGTTCAAATTAAAGTACTTTCACAAAATAATGATTTCAGGTATACCTGATGGGCAAGAGAGGCAGCGACAGTAACAAGGCCCAAGCCAGAGTTCACCTGGACCAGGCCTTGACCTCCTTCCAGGCCAATGGTATAACCTTCCCCTGTCAGGTCAATAACTCGCAATGTATCTACTACTGAGCCCACAGCGGCATCACCCTCAACCACCCATGTTGTGTTGACTGTCAGGACGGGTAAACCTGAAAAAAAGATAATGAATTTTACACACTTCACTTACAAACTAGGTACTGTTATGTTACCTAAGCTTATTTCAAAGCCCAGCTTTATCTAATGCATGCTATCCCCAAGAATGCAACTCACGACAGCGAATAATGCCCAGGTATCTATTTACTGCTATGTGAACAGAATCGACAGGTGTAAGGAGACTTGTCTATACATCTAGCCCAGTGAAAATGAAACCTGTGGAGAGCAGTACAGTAATTAAAATATAAATGCAGTGGAACCCCGAGTTTCAGCCATAATTCAATCCAGGAGGCTGTTCAAGTGCCATTACTGAACGAATTTGTTTCCATAAGGAATAATGTAAATTAGATTAGTCTGTTTCAGACCCCCAAAAATACACTTACAAAAGCACTTACAATAATACAATTACATAATTGTACGAGTTGGGAGGTGGCTGAAACTTGGGGTACCACTGTAAATTAAATACGTACATTTGATAACAGTAGCTAGCTATGGAAGCACTCATGTAAGATGATGAAAATTTATCTAATGATAATTCCAATATCAATTTGGTAAAAATTAACAATGAACAAAAATATTTAAATTCTACTATTTTGCAAGTATCCTTGCCAGAGAGAAGCTCCCTGCTTTGCTGAGGTTCTCACCTAATGATAGATTACCTTGTAGCCCACAGTGGACTTCCAGATTTTTTATCCAGTCACACAATTTGTTTCTTTACTGTTAATATGGATCACATGAAGAGTGCTCTCTTCAGTTAATGTTATGCAAATTATTAGAAAGATAATCTTTAATTCTTCCTAAAAACTAACCTAACAACCTAATTTACCTAACTTATATAATAATTTGCATGAATTTCGCAAATTGTCAAGTAATGAGGCACTCTCTAAATTTTCAGTTGCCATACTTACGAGTTGAATCAGCAGGAGTGGGAATTGAAGGATATGGCCCTCGGTAGTCTCCAAATGCACCAAAGTTAAGAGGTCTTCCGAAGTTCCCATTTATTCCAAAAGCTCTGAGGCCTGGTTGCGGTTTTGCACCTCCCTGGCCAGCCTTGGATACTTCGAGTCTGACCTCAGTGACGATGTCGGTGGTACCATCATCAAGTCTTACTCTCAACATATAGGAAAGAGTGCCAGCTCCTGCCTACAACACAGCATACCTTTAGCTAGCTTGTTACACTGGAAGTTGTCAACTGCATGTGAATCATTAAAGCTGCATACTACCTGTACACTAACAAGAATACTTTAACCCTTTAAAAGGCATGAAAGTATATTTATTGTATTCATTGTAACTCACCTAATGACCATATGTAAAATTACTGCACTATTATTGCCTTATTAATCTTAAGTTAGTCTTAAGTTTGCCCGAAATGCTCTGCATATAAAGGGGGCTCTTTGCATGTTCACCAAATTGTTACACTTCTTTGTACAAACATGTATCATGCTAAAATAAACTTGTCATTGTCATTGTTAGTGCACTACATACACCATGTACATAATTTTATTATAAAGGATAACTTTATTAGGTAGACTAATAATATAACACTAATATCCATTAGAGTAATAAAATAAACCCATATAGTATGTAAGATAATATTTTTAACCCTGGAGGGTTAGCCATCCAGGATAACCCAAGAAAGGCAGTGCGTCATGGAGGGACTGTCTTATTTCCATTGGGGTCCTCAATCTTGTCCCCCAGAATGCAACCCACACCAGTCGACTACCACCCAAGTACGTACCTACTTACTTGCTAGGTGAACAGGACAACAGGTATAAAGATTGAACCACATACTCTCAGTATGTGAAGCGAGAGCATTGCCTACCAGGACACAGGCCACCTTGATGTAAAAGTTCTTACATATGTTCAATTACTACAGTTTCCTTGTAATTTAGATAAAATGTGCATCAATGACTCATTATGAAAGAAGCATTCAAAATTACATGTGATACCTGGAGCTTACCTGGAGAAGGTTTCAGGGGTCAACGCCCCCGCGGCCCACTCTGAGACCAGGCCTTGTGGTGGATCAGGGTATGATCAACCAGGCTGTTATTGCTGGGCGCATGTAAACTGACGTACGAACCACAGCCTGGCTGATCAGGTACTGACTTCAGGTGCCTGTTAAGTGCCGTCTTGAAGACAGACAGGCAGTTGAACAGTCTTGGGCCTCTGACACTTATTGTATTGTCTCTTAGTGTACTCATGGTGCCCCTGTTTCTCATTGGGGGAATGTTGCATCTCCTGCCAAGTTATTTGCTTTCGTAGGGAGTGATTTTCGTGTGCAAGTTTGGTACTAATCCCTCTAGGATTTTCCAAGTGTATATTATCATGTATCTGTCTCGCCTGCATTCCAGGGAATACAAATCAAGGGACTTCAACCATTCTCGGTAATTCTGGTGCTTTATCGTACTTATGTGTGCAGTGAAAGTTCTCTGTACATTCTCCAGGTCAGCAATTTCGCCTGCCTTGAAGGGGAAAGTTAGTGTACAGCAGTATTCCAGCCTAGAGAGTACAAGCAATTTAATGAGAATCATCATGGGTTTGGCATCCCTAGTTTTGAAGGTTCTCATTATCCATCCTATCATTTTTCTAGCAGATGAGGTAGATACATTGTTGTGGCTTTTGAAGGTGAGATCCTCTGACATTATCACTCCCAGGTCCTTCACATTAGTTTTTCACTCTATTGTGTGGTTAGAATTTGTTTTATACACTGATAAAGTTTTAATTTTCTCAAATTTTCCATATCTGAGTATTTGAAATTTCTCATTGAACTTCATATTGTTTTCTACGGCCCATTTAAAGATTTGGTTGATGTCCGCTTGGAATCTTGCAGTTCATGTGCAGATGCATAAAACTTTGTGAAAAAAGAATATTTTTATGTGTATTTTGAGTGTAAGCATGTGAAGCGATCTATTTTGATCTATTTGTGGTTGTATCAACTTTCAGCTCCTGACAATGCCTCTCAAGTTGTTACTACCAGGTTTACTCCCTCTCATTTTCATAAGCCCTATCATACTTGATTTTAAAATAAGTATGGAGTCTGCCTCCACGACTTTTTCATTCACACCATTCATCTTCTTGACCACCATGTCTTTAGCTTTGAACTGTGTCCTCATGTACCAGTTTCCTATCCATAGAACAGTCTATCTACACCCACCCTATCGAACCCTCTTAGATTTTATGTTGCTATTATTTCTCCCCTGGTCGTTCAATCCTATAATGCCATCAGGCTCATTTCCTTTGGTTTCTTATCAGTTCAGTCATCTTAATTTTGGGACTATTCTTGTTGTAAACATGTTTAATTTCTCCATTTTATTGACATGCTTCATGAGGTGTGGGTTCCACGTTAGAGCTACGCACTCCAAGATGAGGGTTTGAAATGTCATATAATAATAATAATAATAATAATAATAATAATAATAATAATAATTAATAATTAATAATAATAATAATTAATAATAATAATAATAAACAATAATAATAATCTATTTCTAAAAGTACATGATCCAGCATACATCAGGGGGATTACCAACAAGCCCCTGGCTGTCTTCAAGCAGGCACTGGACAGGCACCTCAAGTCGGTACCTGATCAGCCGGGCTGTGGTTCGTACGTTGGACTGCGTGCGGCCAGCAGTAACAGCCTGGTTGATCAGGCTCTGGTCCAACAAGAGGCCTGGTCACGGACCGGGCCGCGGGGGCGTTGACCCCTGGAATTCTCTCCAGGTAGACTCCAGGTATACAACTTATACAGACCATAACTGACATTAATAACATACTAGTATATAGAAAGCCCCTCGTTATGCAGAGCATTTCGGGCAAAGTTGGTTAATTTTGTCCCCAGTGTGCGACTCACACCAGTCAACTAACACCCAGGTACCCATTTTACTGCTACGTGAACAGACAGTGCAGGTGTCTTAAGGAAACACGCCCCCATTTTACCACTCGTACCAGGGATCGAACCACGGACCTCAATATGTGAGGCGAGTGCGCTACCAACTGAGCTACTTTACTGAGATTCCAGGAGGCTTATGTTCTCGCAAAGTTTAGTAACAGAGGTTACTCGGTTGATATGCGCATCAGGCAACGTGTTTTGTTCTTCTTGGGTGAAGTTACAACCTCTGTTCAGCCATCGGTATTCTTTCCTCTTCCCCAATTTTCATAACTTTGCATCTGACATGTTCTGCTGTTTGTCCATGTCCGGTTCATGCCTTCCCTTGTCCTCACCAGTTTTGATTCCCCTTACCTGTTTGACATTATCTGTAATCAGGAATACATCTGGTTCCATTTGTTTTAACACGTCGTTCACACGTCAGAAACTAAAAATCTCTGTACCAATCCATGCGAGACCCACTTGATACCCTTGTCAATTATGATACCTCTTACCAGACACTGTCTCATTCCGTCACTTGATACACTTGTCAATTATGATACCTCTTACCAGACACTGTCTCATTCCGTCACTTGTTACCCTTGTCAATTATGATACCTCTTACCAGACACTGTCTCATTCCGTCCCTTGATACCCTTGTCAATTATGATACCTCTTACCAGACACTATCTCATTCCGTCACTTGATACCCTTGTCAATTATGATACCTCTTACCAGACACTGTCTCATTCCGTCACTTGTTACCCTTGTCAATTATGATACCTCTTACCAGACACTATCTCATTCCGTCACTTGATACCCTTGTCAATTATGATACCTCTTACCAGACACTGTCTCATTTCGTCACTTGATACACTTGTCAATTATGATACCTCTTACCAGACACTATCTCATTCCGTCACTTGATACCCTTGTCAATTATGATACCTCTTACCAGACACTGTCTCATTTCGTCACTTGATACACTTGTCAATTATGATACCTCTTACCAGACACTGTCTCATTCCGTAAGTATATTCTTTGGTTCAATGAAGTGGTTTCCTTGTTATGACTGCATGTTCCTTTAGATCAGGGATTCTCAACGTTCCCTCCATCATTAACGCCCTCGGCATGATGTATTTCTTCATTTACCCCCTTACTTCCATACAAAAAATTTATCGCCGTCATAAGGGGACAGAAAAACAAGGTCAGAAAAAAATCAATTATTCAGGTTTTGCACGAAAATAGCACACAAATATTTACCCCCTGCCATGTAATTTTTTAACCCAAGGAGTAAATTTTACCCCTGGTTGAGAATCACTGCTTCAGATCATGAAGTGCTAACCTATACTACATAGAGTGATGAAGGCTCAATCCTCCGTCACTGAATGAGTATAAGTGTGAGTGTGGATGAGAGATGAAGATGGGGGGGAGGAGGAGGAACTCACCAGTCCAGTCAAGGGTTTGGCAATCCTGACTCTATCTTCAGAGTCGATCAGCAAGTACTCTTGAATGGTGTCTCCTTTATTCTGGGGCTCCAGCGTGAAGGTGATGTGGTCCTTCTCCTGGTCGGAGGCCTGCAGACGGGTCACCACGGAGCCCACCTCCTCATCTTCAGTCACATACCAGTCCTTGGCAGACCTCAGCACCGGGGGAGAGTTGTTGCTCACAGCACCTGTCATATACAACAATCACCTTTCTCATCTCAATATTTATCTTCTACTACTACTACTACAATGTTACTATTAATATATATATATATATATATATATATATATATATATATATATATATATATATATATATAATATATATAATATATATATATATAATATACATGTATATATTATATATATATATATATATATATATATATATATATATCTATATATATATTATATATATATATATTATATATATATATATATATATATATATATATATATATATATATAATATATACATTATATATATATATATATATATATATATATATATATATATATATATATATATATATATATATAATATACATGTATATATATATATATATATATATATATATAATATATGTATATATATATATATATATATATATATATATATATATATACGTATATATAATATACATGTATATATATATATATATATATATATATAATATACATGTATATATATATATATATATATATATATATATATATATATATATATACATGTATATATATATATATATATATATATATATATATATATACATGTATATATATATATATATATATATATATATATATATATATATATATATATATATATATATATATAATATATACATGTATATTATATATATATATACATGTATATTATATATATATATATATGTTCGCTTCACCTCGTCTATTCCTTCAAGGGGGTAAGGATAGACGACGGAATAGCCAAGGCCCAATCCCCCTTAATGCCGGGGAAGGGCTTTTGATTCAAGGAACTGCAGCCATTCTTCCCTTCTTTGGATCAATCCCGATTACCTCCCATAACTTAGGCACCGAACGACCTCTGCTGGTTTAGCGCTTCACATAATAATAATAATAATAATAATAATAATAATAATAATAATAGTATATACATATCGATAAGTGTATATATCAGTGTATATACACTTAGGGCTTTCGATAATCCCAGTATTTGAGATTAAATTATTACTGACTGATGGTGTACATGGGAAATGCAGCCTTAATGCGCTTCTATTTGATTATAATAATAATAATGACTTACACAGTCACGCTTTAAACATGGCCAACCAGTCAATTTTTAAAGAATAAAGACACAATACTGTGACTGGAAAAATATCTGGAGTTTACCTGGAGAAGGTTCCGGGGATCAACGCCCCTGCGGCCCGGTCTGAGACCAGGCTTCGTGGTGGATCAGTCTGATCAACCAGGCTGTTAATGCTGACCGCACGCAAACTGAGGTACGAACCACAGCCCGGCTGGTCAGATACTGACTTTGGGTGCCTGTCCAGTGCCTTCTTGAAGACAGCCAGGGGTCTATTGGTAATCCCCCTTATGTATGCTGGGAGGCAGTTGAACAGTCTTGGGCCCTTGACACTTATTGTGTTAGTCTCTCAGTGCACTCGTGGAGCTCCTGCTTTTCATTGGGAAAATGTTGCATCTTCTGCCGAGTCATTTGCTTTCAAAGGGAGTGATTTTCGTGTGCAAGTTTAGTACTAATCCCTCTAGGATTTTCCAAGTGTATATTATCATGTATCTCTCTCGCATGCGTTTCGGGGAATACAAATCAAGGGATTTCAACCTTTCCCAGTAATTTAGGTGCTTTATCGTACTTATGTGTGCCGTGAAAGTTCTTTGTACACTTTCCAGGTCAGCAATTTCGCCTGCCTTGAAGGGGGCAGTTAGTGTACTGCAGTATTCCAGCCTAAAGAGAATAAGCGATTTGAAGAGAACATCATGGGCTTGGCGTCCCTAGTTTTGAAGGTTCTCATTATTCATCCTATAATTTTTTTTAGCAGATGCGGTAGATACATTGTTGTGGTGTTTGAAGGTGAGATCCTCTGACATTATCACTCCCAGGTTCTTCACGTTACTTTTTCGCTCTATTGTATGGATAGAATTTGTTGTATACCCTGATACAGTTTTAATGTCCTCAAGTTTTTCATATCTGAGTAGTTGAAATTTCTCTTCATTGAACTTCATATTGTTTTGAGTGGCTCATTTGAAGATTTGGTTGATGTCCGCTTGGAGTCTTGCGATGTCTCCGATGGAGGTCACTGTCATGGTAATTCGGGTGTCATCCGCAAAGGAAGACACGGAGCTATGGCTTACATCTCTATGTCAGATATGAGGATGAGGAATAGGACGGGAGCGAGTACTGTGCCTTGTGGAACAGAGCTATTCACCGTAGCTGCCTCAGACTTTATTCTGTTTACTATTACTCTTTGTGTTCTATTTGTTAGGAAGTTATAGATCCATCTACCAACTTTTCCTGTTATTCCTTTATCACGCATTTTGTGCGCTATTACACCGTGGTCGCAATTGTCAAAGGCTTTCGCAAAGTCTGTGTATACTACATCTGCATTTTGTTTATCCTCTATAGCATCCAGGACCTTGTCACAGTGGTCCAGTAGCTGGGACAGGCAGGAGCGACCTTCTCTAAACCCGTGTTGCCCTGGGTTGTGTAATTGATGGGTATCTAGGTGGTTGGCGATCTTGCTTCTTAGAACCCTTTCAAAGTTTTATGATATGGGATGTTAGTCTATCGGTCTGTAGTTCTTTACAATTGCTTTTCTGCCACCTTCGTAGAGTGGGGCTGTCTGTTGTTTTTAGTGAGAGTGGGATGACCCCTGTGTCGACGCTTCCTCTCCATAGAATGCTGAAGGCACGTGACAGGGGCTTCTTGCAGTTCTTCATGAACACGGAGTTCCATGAGTCTGGGCCTGAGGCAGAGTACATGGACATGTCATTTATTGCCTTTTCAAAGTCTTCTGGTATTAAGATATGTTGCGTCCCTTGCATGAGACCCAAGGTGTATTTATTATATGTACATATTTTTATATTCACTTAATATTATATTGCCTATAATATAATATTATCTGACCATGTATTATTTAGGTAGTATATAGGTAGGATTGGTTTTACTGAATTAAGTCTGGAACTACTGTGCTAAGTACCATAGGATAGTTGAGTCAATCGGTTTTTCGGGTAGGTGTCTCATGAACCCCGTTGACGTCTGGTTTAGAGGCGTCGCCTGAGTTCCAACCTACCTCTAACCGTGGAAACATCTCCTTGGGCTTTGTCTAGACTAAAGTTTTGAATAACTAACGGTTCCGCTGGTGAGACAGAACCCATTTCTCGCTACACTAGGCATCAGTGAAGGAGAGAGTTATTTCTGGACTTAGAGATTTGGATAGCTACTAAGGTTTTGAGTTTCTTTGACGTTACAGAGTCAATCGGATCTAACAGTGTTCTCTACGTATTACTGTTAGTCTTGATTTAAATTGATCCGAACTTATATTCAATAAGAAGAGAGCGTTAGTACTCCTATTGGGATTCTATTGGAAATCTCAGCAGTATTTGTCTCTTGTTATATTTCGATAAACAAGTTAGTTTCTTGATTAATTATCGTACTCGAAATCAGTGGTTATTCGAGGACAGATGTACAATTTATTCTTGTACTTGTATAGGGTAGACTTATAGTGAGACATTTCCGTTAAGGATTGTATCTCTAAGATATACATGGTTATGTCTCGTGGCTATGGAAAAGTCAATTTAATTAAAAGTTCTAAAATTGTATTATAAACTTATGGCCATTGTTATTAATGTACTCTAAAGAACCTTTCGGCATTTTAAACGAGAGTATTCACGTTATTTCTTTTAAGACAAGTTAATATTAAAGATATTAAATTATTATTTTGTGGGATTATTGTCTCCTGATTATGACTTACAATGAGCCTATTAAGATGCTCTTATATACTCAGTGGTGGACCTGACTTAACTCAGTGGTGGACCTGACTTAACTCAGTGAAGACGTGTCTTGTGTGCTCTCTGTCAATCTGAAGATGTCCTCTCTTGAGCTACTCTACCAGCAGCTGAAGGAAGAACTGAGGGTAGCTAAGCTTGAGATACAGCGACTGACTGAGGAAAACAAGAGGATTCGTAGTAATCCTCCTGTTGAGAATCCTCAAGCTAGGAAAGGAACCTGGACAGTGGCAAAAACGCATGGGACAAAGTTAAGGCTCAAGAGGACGGGTGGAGAGGTAGAAACAACGAAGACCCAGGAGAATGTTGTGGAAACATCGAACCCATTCTCCGTGCTACCCGATGAATGTGAGTCGACTTCTGGGAGCGTCACGACGAAAGACACAAAGGAAGGTAAAAACATTGTTGTTGTTGGGGACAGTCAGGTTAGGTACATGGATAGGGCTTTCTGTTTGATTGATAGGAGTAGGAGACAGAGGGTTTGCTTTCCTGGGGCTGGGATGGAGGATATTGTTAGCCGTCTGGACGACATCATGAGAGGTAATGGGAGCAATCCTATTATCTGTCTCAGTGCTGGAGGCAACGATGTTGGCAGACGTAGGAGTGAGGACCTGACTAGCAGGTTTAGGTCAGCAATAGACATAATTAGGAAGAAGGGTGGGAACCCTGTCATATGTGGTATTTTGCCAAGGAGAGGAGTTGGGAAAAGAATGGCTGTCCAGGGCAATTGGTGTCAATTGCTGGCTGGACAAATACTGTAAGGAAAATTCAGTAACATTCATTGACAACTGGGACCTCTTCTATGGCAGAAATGACATGTATGCCAGGGATGGGGTTCACTTATCCAGGTCTGGGGTGGGGGCACTGGCAACTGCAGTGGAGGGAGCTGTTAGGGCTTTAAACTAGAAATAGTTAGTGGTATGGGTTTTGGGGGGAAAACAGAGAAGTCCCAGTGTAGTAATATTATAAGTTGTAGGAGAACTAGTAATAGGCAGAATAAGGTGGATAGTGGAAAGCTAGTGACACTAGATGACAAGGACAGTAATAGGTATAGTGGAAAAACAGAGATGAGCAGGAAGGGTAAAGAGAAAGGAGGGTCTCTAAATATATATTACACCAATAGTCGTAGTGCTAGGAATAAGATGGACGAGTTGAGATTAGTTGCAAGTACGGGTAATATTGATGTTTTTGCAATAACTGAGACATGGTTTAATATGAAAAATCGGGACTTGCCTGCCGAATGTCACATTCAGGGTTTTAAATTGTTCCAAGTAGACAGAAGTATCGGGAAAGGGGTGGGGTGGCACTCTATGTCCGTGATCATTTAAATTGTTGCATAAAAACGGGTATAAAGTCTGAATTAACACATACAGAGTCTGTCTGGATAGAATTTTCAGAGGGGTGTGAAAATTGATTTTAGGCGTGATTTACCGTCCTCCAAACTTAGATAGGGAACAAGGGAGACTACTTTGGGAGGAAATTGTTAAGGCCACAAGACACGATAACGTAGTAATTCTAGGGGACTTTAACTTTAGTCAGATTGATTGGAATTTCATGACAGGGAATTTAGAATCTAACGACTTTTTAGAAGTAGTTCAGGATTGCTTTTTGAAGCAGTTTGTAACAGAACCTACAAGGGGAAATAACCTACTTGACTTGGTTCTGGCAAGCAAGGAAACCCTTGTTAATAATTTAGAAATTACAGAGGAACTCGGCTCAAGCGACCACAAGTCAATTACCTTTAGCATTGAATGGATGTATGATAGTAGGGATAATTCAGTAATGGTCCCAGATTTTCGCTTAGCAGATTATAATGGACTTAGAGAACACTTATCAACTGTGGACTGGGGTGAAGAAGAGAGGTATCAATATGACAGTTTTCTTAACACTATACAGGCTGCCCAAAGAACATTTATCCCGTATAAAGAAATTAGATCAAGTAGAAATGACCCAAAATGGATGAATAATAGGCTCAAATATCTTTTAGGGCAGAAGAAAGGAATTTATAGGCGCATAAAAAGAGGTGAGGGTCATCTTATAAATCAGTATACTGACATTAAGAGGGACGTTAAAAGGGAATAAGAAAAGCTAAACGGGACTATGAAATTAAAGTTGCTAGGGATTCAAAAACTAACCCAAAAGTTTTTTCCAGGTTTATAGAACAAAAGTTAGGGATAAGATAGGTCCCCTTAAAAATAACTTTGGGCATCTTACTGACAAGGAGAATGATATGTGCTCTATTTTTAATAATTATTTTCTCTCGGTTTTCACACAGGAAGACATTAATAATATCCCAGTAATTAATTTTTACAGAGGCCCAGAAGAAGATAAATTATGTAATATCACAGTCACTAGCGAAATGATTATGAAACAGCTGGACCGACTGAAACAAAATAAATCGCCGGGTCCTGATGAGCTTTTTGCAAGGGTTCTTAAGGAATGCAAAATGGAACTCTGTGAACCAATATCTAACATTTTTAATTTATCTCTTCAAACAGGTGTAGTGTCTGATATGTGGAAGATGGCTAATGTAATTCCTATTTTTAAAGCAGGGGACAAGTCACTACCGTCAAACTACCGCCCAATAAGCCTGACCTCAATTGTAGGCAAATTACTAGAGTCAATTATAGCTGATATTATTAGAAGCCATCTAGATAACCATAATTTGATTAATGATACCCAGCATGGATTCACGAGGGGCCGTTCCTGCCTATCTAATTTATTAACCTTCTTCAGTAAAGCTTTTGAGGCTGTTGATCACGATAAAGAATTCGATATTGTTTATTTAGACTTTAGTAAGGCTTTTGATAGAGTACCGCACCAGAGACTGTTAAAGAAAGTGGCAGCTCATGGCATTGGGGGAAAAGTGCTGTCATGGATCGAGTCATGGCTCACCAATAGGAAGCAGAGAGGGGCATAAATGGGGTTAAATCCGAATGGGGACTTGTAACAAGTGGTGTTCCACAGGGATCAGTCTTAGGCCCATTGTTATTTATAATATATATCAATGACCTTGATGAGGGAATTACTAGTGATATGAGCAAATTCGCCGACGACACGAAGATAGGTAGGATAATTGATTCAAACATAGATGTCATAGAACTTCAGGAAGATTTAGACAAACTTAATTCGTGGTCAGAAAAGTGGCAGATGCAGTTCAATGTAGATAAATGCAAGGTTCTGAAGCTCGAGTGTCCATAACCCAAGCACTTATAAGTTAAATAACGTAGAACTTAGCCATACAGATTGCGAGAAGGACTTGGGGGTGATGGTAAGCAGCAACCTTAAACCAAGACAGCAATGCCTAAGCGTACGTAATAAGGCAAATAGATTACTGGGATATATATCAAGAAGTGTTAGCAACAGAAGTCCAGAGGTTATATTACAGCTTTATACATCATTAGTAAGGCCTCACCTAGATTACGCAGCTCAGTTCTGGTCTCCATATTACAGAATGGACATAAATTCGTTAGAAAACATTCAGCGTAGAATGACTAAATTAATACATAGCATTAGAAATCTTCCTTACGAAGAAAGATTGAAGACCCTAAAATTACATTCACTTGTAAGACGTAGAATGAGGGGAGACATGATCGAGGTATACAAGTGGAAAATGGGTATTAACAAAGGGGATATAAATAAGGTCTTGAGGATATCTCTCCAAGAGAGAACCCGCAATAATGGATTCAAGTTAGATAAGTTTAGATTTAGAAAGGATATAGGAAAGTATTGGTTTGGAAATAGGGTAGTTGATGAGTGGAACAGTCTGCCTAGTAGGGTTATTGAAGCTAGGACCTTGGGTAGTTTCAAATTTAGGTTGGATAAATTCATGAGTGAGAGGGGTTGGATTTGAGTGGGACTCGCGCATGAGTGGGTAGAATTGTCAAAGCTTATTTCTTGGGTAGCATTGAAAATTGGGTTGAGCAAATATTCTGTTAGTGGGACGGATTGTGCAGGACCTGCCTAGTATGGGCCAACAGGCCTGCTGCAGTGTTCCTCCTTTCTTATGTTCTTATGTTCTTAGTCATAGTTGTCGGTAATCCAACACATTGTTATAAGAAGGGAAGACTTTCACAGGCTACATAGGTAAGCAGATTTATCCTAAATTCCACGGATTTCTCTTCTTGCTTCTATAGTATTCTCAGCAAGACACATAACTTCTCTCTTTTTGACAGGATAATATCAGGGATTTTTGAGATGACCAAATTTTGGGTCTCGGTCATAAAGAACTCATTTAGAACACCGAGTCGCATTGGGACTTTAGTATCTCACTCATTTCTTTGCTGTCATCTATGTCCCATCTCGCCTAAGGAGGGGCCCAATACTGGATGTTGTTTTACCCTTAGATTTGGCATAAGAGAAGAAATATTTTTTTTACACAAATAACCCGCACATAGTAAACAAACTTATGACGACGTTTCGGTCCGACTTGGACTATTAATTAGTCACAAAAGTGTGAAGGGAAGGGAGCCAGAATATATACGAGAGGGGGGACGGGAGTAGTATAACGGGAGGGAATAGTATAAAAGTGGTGGTGGTGGTGGTGTAGTAGTGGAGGAAGTAGTAGTAGTGGTGGTGGTGGTAGTGGTGGTCGTGTAGTAGTGGAGGAAGTAGTGGTAGTGGTGGTGGTGTAGTAGTGGAGGAAGTGGAAGTAATAGTGGTGGTAGTAGTAGTAGTGGAGGAAGTGGAAGTAATAGTGGCAGTAGAAAAAGTAGTGTAACAGTGGTACAGGTGGCAAAAAGAAGGTAGTAGTGGTAGTGAAAAAAGGGGAAGAGGATGGAGACTTAGTGAAGAGATAACAGTAGTAGTAGAATAGTGGAGGCAGTGTAAGAACAAAAGAAAAGAGAAGCACTGCAGGAGATCTATCTAATGGCCCACGAGGGTGGGACCAAATCTCAGCGGGATAAAACCCCCATAGGGCAGAACCCACCTAGGCAGAAGACAAGAAAGGTAAAGAAAATATAGGAAGGGAGAAGAGATAAAGATCAGATCAAGTCACGAGTGTTCTGAGTTTGGAGCATTTGAAAATGTAATGAGAAAGGAAGGCATCTACAGAGACAAAGCCAGGACTAAGATTCCTGTTAGGAAAGTTGTGTGAGAAGGATGCTTCAAGAAGACGGTGTCTGTGAAGGCTATAAAAGGGTAGACAGTTATAGCAGAGGACCAAATAATAGGATGACTGTGATCTCTAACATGACAGAAAAGAGCATTATTAGTGTTGGCAAGGCTTAACACCAAAGTATGAAAATTAAAGTCTGAATCACCAAGGTATGAAAATTAACACATGAATGACCAAAGTATAAGAAATAAGACGTGAATGGCCAGAGTACGGGGCAACAAAAATATTACAGTAGATGGTAAATCATGTGTTTCAATCGCGCCAGAGCTGGATTTTTTTTATGTACAAAGTATGTACAGCACATTAGCACGACCCAGCGGTGACCTTTAAGTGGAACAATTGATAAAAATATAACCCCTCCATCCATCCAGAGCTTCCCCTCCCTTCTTCGTCAGAACCCCATCTTTCAAGTACCCCCAAACTAACTGGGAACTCCCCATCAACCCCATAACCCTGAGAAATTCATCTTACCCAGAACACCCCTTCTCCCGACATCCCAGCTCCCTCAAAACTCTCCTCTTTTTTTTTCTCAAGTGTTCTCTATGCCGGGAAATGTAACTCTCCATCCTCTTAATCTCTCCCAGAGCAACCTTCAATTGACTCTTCCAAAAGTTCTAGATTAGTCTTAAAGTCTTAATACACAAAAGACTTTGAAGGGGTAGAGGCAGCTCCCACATGGACCAGGAGCTGGAGCTTGACTCCGACAAGCTATCGAATAAACACAACGATAACCATTCATTTTTTTGTTTAAAAGTACTGAATTCTGCAGAAATTTGTAGCCACAAACCTCTTCCTGCTTGACCACCTGCACAGCTCGGAATGCCAATAAAAAATTCCTCGTCTTTCCAGTACTGAGTTTTTCCTTCGCATTGTTTTGTTATTATCTTTTACAGCTGGCTGGCTGGCTAGCGTTCTCTCTCTCTCGACATGCACATTATGCAAGATTATGGAAAATATTCTCAGAAGAGTGGCTGGGCAGCTGTAAAGGAGTGCGATCATTAAAAAGAACCACCACGACCTAACATCGGGGTTTCAATGTAATACTGAAACTCTCTGAACTTTATGCAGAAACTCTCACCTCTAATGTATGAAATTTTCAACATTAATGTTCAGTCTTAATGTTGACTTAAACGTGGTTAGTTTAACATTTATATTAATTTTTTTTTTATTAATTTCTTTCTTACATTTATTATTTCATAATCATTTTTTTTACATTTGTTTTTAGAATTATTTTTCACACTAGATTTTTATTTGTTTCATTCCTTATTATTATTACTTATAAGTCTATCGCCATTTTCATTGTTGGGGTGGGTGGGGAGCCAACCACATGGGGAGCCAACCACATGGGGAGCCAACCACATGGGGAGCCAACCACATGGGGAGCCAACCACATGGGGAGCCAACCACATGGGGAGCCAACCACCTGGGGAGCTACTTTCTCTTCTCTCTCTTTTAAAACTGATATTGATGTTAGTTTTCGTATTACAATGTGACTGTTGTTGTTTAGGCAGAGAATAATAAGTGAGAGAGAATACAACTCGGAATTGTGCTGGTGACACCAAGGAGGAGAGGAGACAGGGACGATGAGGAGAGGTGGGTGAGAGGGAAGAGAAAGGTGAAGAGGAGGGGGGTAATGATAGATGAGGGAGAGGGAGAGGAAGGGAGACAAGTGAAGAAACATCTTCACGTACCAGAAAAATGTCAGGAAGAGTAGGGTTTTTTTTCACAGCCTTATAATGTTCAGTACTTGTGCTCTAAAATATGAGATCACTGATGAAATACAAGCAATCAAGCACGCATGCACGCGCACGCACACACACACACACGCACGTTCAGGTGACTGGTACGAAACCTTCCTAGTGTGTCGGGCCAGGTGAAACTTTCTCTTGTAGTGTGTAACCGTTACCTCCTCCCTGTGTACACACCTATTTGTGGTTGCAGGGGTCGAGTCGCAGCTCCTGGCCCGCCTGTGTTATGTGTGTACGCACTTGCCTAGTTGTGTTTGCAGGGGTTGATTCGCATCTCTTGTCCCCTGCTAAATTAAGCATCATTAAATAAGCTTTCCTGATTCCTGATATTAAGGGCCACAGTCATACCTACTCTTGAAAGTGTGTATATTTGCTTCCACCACCTCAGTCACCGCCTTGTGACTGAAAAAATACTTCCTAACGTCTTTGTGGGTCATCTTTATTCTGTCTCCCTTCCCCACTATCCTGGTTCCCACTCATGATTCTTACATAACCTGACCTCTGAGGTTGTGGGTGAGATTACGGTCCGGACGGTCATTTCAATTGTGGTCCGCTCGCCTCTGGCAAGACAGATATTGAATGAGTGATGGGGAAGGCGTTTTTTTTTCTGAGGTCACACTACCCTGGTGGGAAACACCGATGTGGCAAAAAAAAAAAACGAAACGTATGACTGAAGGAATTAAACCAGATATTTAGCTTAGAAGTACGACTGAAGGCACTAATACTATATTTAGCTTACGATTATATAGATTAAAGAACTAAATTAGTTTATTAACTTATAGACAGATATAAATTAGAATGATATTTTAGTTACAGAGAAGACAGAGATCCGAAGAGGTAGTAAGCACAGAGAACTGGGCCTGCTGGTACAATGTTATGGAGGAATGTTTGTGTAACAAGGGGGTGTCCATATCAGACATAAAAAAAAAGACTGTCAGCATTTTTCGGGCAAGAATTTCAGAAGCCGGATGCAATGGCAGCCGAACAATGGCCAAAAACCTGATGACCAGACGTGTTCCAAAGCCTGGCAGCAGCTCTGGCTTCAGCTCTCATGACGTTGGCAACCAATTTTGACCCTTTCATCACCACCAATGCTGAAACAAAACCCACTGTAACTTCACTACCATAACCTCTCCACCACTACCATGACCTCTCCACCACTACCATGACCTCTCCACCACTACCATGACCTCTCCACCACTACCATGATCTCCACCACTACCATGACCTCTCCACCACTACCATGACCTCTCCACCACTACCATAACCTCTTCCACTACTATGACCCTCCTCCGTGGCCCCCCCCACCACTACTATGACTCAGCCACTACCGTGACCCTCCACCACCACTGTTACCTTCCACAGTTCGGGAGGGAGTAGAGGGCTTTCGCGGCTCATTACTACCCTTACTGTTGAAATTTCTTCCCGCAGTACCATCTCCCCCTAACAAAAACAAACACCCCTAACGAAACAAAAACAAATACCCAACAAAACGAGCACAAACAAAAATAAACACCTTAATAGGGAGTAATTAGTCCCTGTGTTGGTGAGGGAGGGAGGGAGGGAGAGAGAGAGGGGGGGGAAAGTCCCTGTGTTGAAGGAGGAAGGGGTAAGTCCCTGTGCTGAAGAGGGAGGAAGGGGTTAGTCCGTTTTGAAGAGGGAGGAAGGGGTAAGTCCCTGTGTTGAAGAGGGAGGAAGGGGTTAGTCCCTGTGTTGAAGAGGGAGGAAGGGGTTAGTCCCTGTGTTGAAGAGGGAGGAAGGGGTAAGTCCCTGTGTTGAAGAGGGAGGAAGGGGTTAGTCCCTGTGTTGAAGAGGGAGGAAGGGGTTAGTCCCTGTGTTGGGAAAGGAAAGAGGTCTTTTCCATGTATCAAGTAGAGGCAGTGAGAGATTTGTTCCTGCATTGGGGAGATTGGGAGAAGGAAATAGTGTGTTGGAGAGGTTGGGAGGAAGTAATCTATGTTGGGGAGAGAGAGGGGAAGGGATTAATCCCCGTGTTGGGGAATGTGGTTAGTGTTGGGGAATGGGGTTAGTGTTGGGGAATGGGGTTAGTTCCCGTACGAGAGATGAGCTGATTCAGATGTTTGTCTCTTGTAGCCAGCTTGCTGGCCGCTCAGGAGGGGTGCCTTGGTGCCAGTGATTGGCTCTTGATCCAAGGAACTGGACGTATCCTCCCCTTCTCTGGATCGAATGTTAATACCTCACATTCCCTAGGTACTATATGACCTATAAGGGTTATCCTAGGTTTATTTAGGTACAGATACACATAAATACAGTTATATAAATTATCATACGTAGTGTAAATTACCTAAGATAACCCAAAAATAAAATGCATTTACTGGTAGTAATTTAGTCTATATTCCAGAATTCAATTTACAGATGCCATTTTTGTGTATCTTGCAGCCATTTTCATGAAATTTTCTGAAAGCAGCATGATATACGATTCAATAATTAGATTGGTGAGAACAGCCTGATATATAACATTTTAATGAGCAGAGAAGCATATATGATGTGGTGATTTTATGAGTAGCCCATATACGATTTATTACTTTCGTAGGGGCAGCAGTATATATGATTCAGTAGTTAGTTTTAAAGTTTTTCCAAGAAAGAGAACTCACCATCAACGACAAAAAGGAAGTGTATAGCAATCCAAGATGAGAGGACTTCATGGTGGTGACTGAGGCCTCTTCAACACACACGGCAGTTTATCATATAAAAGCACCAACACTAGCCTCATTATTTTCATTTGTCACTATTTACAGATGTACGTTTCTTATTTTGGAAACTGTGGGGAGGTTATGGCAGCCTTGGTAAGGGCTGCTAGACCACACACTTCCGCAATACTCAGCCACACCACCAATGTCACTCGACCACCTCCATGTTACCCACATTGTATGCAGCTCCAGCGGACTATATTTCCCTTCACTTAACACATTCACATTCTAGTTGGACTGGTTGATGATAGCACACACTAACACCAGAGACCAGCTGAGACTAGCAGAAGACACAGTCACTCACCAAGGTTCTTCACAGTCCAGATCCGCCTCTAGCCTAGTCTTCCCACCCCTCCCATCAACCAAAAATGCTAAGTAAGCTTTTTTACCAGATTAATTGTAGCTTAATAACTATTTTGGCTCTTGTTTTCTGAATATTCTCAATTATTAGTATATATTTCGGCCATTTTTAACAGTGAATCAGTTTTCACTTTCACGCAAATCACTTTTAAAACAATACGTCTAAATATTGGCACTGGAGGTGGCTGACAAGGTGTAAGAGGCTTCTCCCAAGGGACGTCCAATCCAAACTGAGGTTACATTCACAACAGCCAATGGTAAAGACTTATACACAGCGCCTCGGAGGAGGAGAAACGTACCTTCAGGCGACCACTCGAAACATTATAAGAAAATATTTACCTTCAGTCCATTCAGGAAGATTTTTGTTTTCACTTTCTTTGCTACTGCATAAGCTGTTTCTCTAACAGTAACTTCAGCCTATTAGACTCATAATATTAAAACAAGACTATTTAAAGTAGTATACAGTATGACAGGTGTATATCCGGGGATCCTAGGACTGTAATGGAGGCTTAGTAATGAATCAGGACTCTCCTGACGTGCACTTTGGTATCCTTCCTGATGACGTCGCTAGACGTCTCGCTGACGTCACGGCATTCTCGGGCAGCATTGGGCATTCCCAGTGCCCGGTAATACTCCGGATTCTGTCCTTAAAACCCAGTTAAGACTCTTGGTTAACAATAACTAGTCTATGAATGTTATATCATGAAAGACGCAAATAACGATGAAAATAAACAATTTGGCTTCGTTGGGTTATGGCAAGAATAATAATGTGGTAAATGCAAGTGTAGAACTTCCGAACAACATTTTATAAAAGCATCGGAATATGTAACATGAGTAAAACATAATTATTTTATTCTGGTTAGCCGGACTCGAGTCCTGGAGGTAGGAGTACAGTGCCTGCGCTGTGAAGGAGGGCTGGTTATATGTGGCAGTGTCTGAACTGTAGTGTCAGCACGCCTCTGGCAAGACAGTGATGGCGTGAATGGTGATGAAAGTGTTTCTTCTTTTTCGGGTCACCCTGCCTCGGTGGGAAACGGCCAATGTGTTAATAAAAAAATAAGGTGTATTCTAACAAATCAGCGGTGAAACAGTGACGAGACAGAATTATTTATATTTAACAAAATTGGATACATCAGCAGAGTGCTGACTCCCTATTCTATATGATAATTACCCGGTGAGAACAAAACCTAGCTATGTTTCCCTATCATATTTCAACACGCAGGATGAAATGTGTCAGCCTGACATGCATGTGGGTGTTGTCAAGTATCGTGAGTTACACTCTGGGCAGGACGTGAGGTATGGGCAAGTTTTTACGAGGGAGACATATGGGTAAGTCACCTTACGGGCGAGACGTTTATATAAGCAAGTCTCCTCACAGGTGAGACGTCTGGGCAAGCCTCCTTAAGGGCGAGACTTATGGTTAAGTCTCCTTAGTCTTTACAGGTGAGAAATACTGGCAATTTTCCTTATGGGCGAGATGTATAAGAGGTTTCTATTGCGTTCTATCTTGCCTACATGTGAAACTGTATAATGAGTGTTTTATTTTTTTTAGGTTTATAAAGTTTGGGCGGATATTTAGATGTATTTCTCAGTGTATATACATTGAAGAGGATCCCAGAAGGGGATCGAAATATACAGACTAATTAATCTTCTATGTTTCCGGGGGTCAACGCCCCTGTGGCCTGGTCCATGACCAGGTCTCGCGATGAATCAGGGCCTGATCAACCAGGCTGTTACCGCTGGCCGCACGCATAGTTATTGAAATTTGTCCTCATTGAACTTCATACTCTTTTCTGAGACCCATTTAAAGACTTGGTTAATGTCCGTTTGGAGATTTACAGTCTCAATGGATGACACTGGATGCTGTCGAGGGGCTATTTATCCAAGGAATTAGGCCTCTTCGCTCCTTGGATCGAAGAGGCCTAATTGCCTCCCCATTCCCAACAGTCGTATGACCCCCACCCTAGGGCTTAGTGCATCCTCCTAAATATAATAATAATACATAATAATAATAATAATAGAATCACGAAGAAAAGTTCTGTTGAGGAACTGTAGGGATATTCTGGGTCAAGTTATCAGAACATAGCACTTTTATTTATATTGATTACGTATATGCAATATAGAATATTGATTATATATAGTGTAGAATACTGATTACACATAGTGTAGAATATTGATTATATATAGTGTAGAATACTGATTATACATAGTGTGGAATACTGATTATACATAGTGTAGAATACTGATTATACATAGTGTAGAATACTGATTATACATAGTGTAGAATACTATACCTGGAGAGAGTTCCAGGGGTCAACGTCCCTGCGGCCCGGTCTGTGACCAGGCCTCATGTTGGATCAGAGGCTGATCAACCAGGCTGTTACTGCTGGCCGCACGCAGTCCAACGTACGAACCACAGCCTGGCTGGTCAGGTACCGACTTTAGGTGCCTGTCCAGTGCCTGCTTGAAGACAGCCAGAAGTTTGTTGGTAATCCCCCTGATGTATGCTGGGAGGCAGTTGAACAGTCTTGGGCCTTTGACACTTATTGTGTTGTCTCTCAACGTGCTAGTGGCACCCCTGCTTTTCATTGGGGGGATGTTACATCGTCTGTCGAGTCTTTTGCTTTCGTAGGGAGTGACTCTCGTGTGCAAGTTTGGTACTAATCCCTCGAGAATTTTCCAAGTGTATATAATAATGTATCTCTCCCGCCTGCGTTCTAGGGAGTACAGGTTTAGGAACTTCAAGCGTTCCCAGTAATTGATGTGGTTTATTGCAGTTATGCGTGCCGTGAAGGTTCTCTGCTCATTTTTCTAGGTCAGCAATTTCACCTGCCTTGAAAGGTGCCGTTAGTGTGCAGTAATATTCCAGCCTAGATAGAACAAGCGACCTGAAAAGTGTCAACATGGGCTTGGCATCCCTGGTTTTGAAGGTTCTCATTATCCATACTGTCATTTTCCTAGCAGATGCGATTGCTACGATGTTATGGTCCTTGAAGGTGAGATCCTCTGACATGATCACTCCCAGTTCTTTGACATTAGTTTTTCGCTCTATTGTGTTGTTGGAATTAGTTTTGTACTCCGATGAGATTTTAATTTTCTCACGTTTTCCATATCTGACTAATTGAAATTTCACATCATTGAACTTCATATTGTTTTCTGCAGCCCATTTAATTATACATAGTGTAGAATACTGATTATACATAGTGTAAAATACTGATTATACATAGTGTAGAATACTGATTATACATAGTGTAGAATACTGATTATATGTAGTGTAGAATACTACCTGGAGTCTACCTGGAGGGCATTCCGGGGATCGACGTCCCCGCGGCCCGGTCTATGACCAGGCCTCCCGGTGGATCAGGGCCTAATCAACGATGCTGTTACTGCTGGCTGCACGTAGTCCAAAGTACGAACCACAGCCCGGCTGATCAGGCACTGACTTTAGGTATCTGTCCAGCTCCCTCTTGAAGACAACCAGAAGTCTTTTGGTAATGCCCCTTATGATTGGTGGGAGGCTGTTGAACAGTCTTGGGCCCCGGACACTTATTGTGTTTTCTCTTAGTGTACCAGTGGCGCCCCTACTTTTCACTGGGGGTACGTTGCACCGTCTGCCAAGTCTTTTGCTTTCGTATGGAGTGATTTCTATGTGCATATTAGGGACCAGTCCCTCCAGAATCTTCCAGGTGTAAATTATATATATCTCTCGCCTGCGCTCCAGTGAATATAAGTCTAGTGCTTCCAGGCGTTCCCAGTAGTTAAGGTGTTTGATGGAACTTATACGTGCAGTAAAGGTTCTCTGTACATTCTCTAGATCTGCAATTTCATTTGCCTTGAATGGGGATGTTAATGTACAGTAGTATTCTAGCCTACCTGGAGTCTACCTGGAGAGAATTCCAGGGGTCAACGCCCCCGCGGCCCGGTCTGTGACCAGGCCTCCTGTTGGACCAGAGCCTCAACCAGGCTATTACTGCTGGCCGCACGCAGTCCAACGTACGAACCACAGCCCGGCTGATCCGGTACCGATTTGAGGTGCCTGTTTAGTGCCTGCTTGAAGACAGCCAGGGGTTTGTTGGTAATCCCCCTGATGTATGCTGGGAGGCAGTTGAACAATCTTGGGCCTAGAGAGAACAAGTGATTTAAAAAGGATCATCATTGGTTTAGCATCTCTTGTCTTGAATGTTCTCATTATCCATCCTATCAGTTTCCTGGCAGATGTGATAGTGGCATTGTTGTGGTCCTTGAAGGTGAGGTCTTCGGACATTGCCACACCCAGGTCCTTCACATTACTTTTCCGCTCTATTGTGTGATTAGAGTTTGTAATATACTCAGTCCTAGCTATTATTTCCTCCAGTTTTCCATAACGGAGTAGTTGGAATTTGTCTTCATTGAACATCATATTGTTCTCTGTTGCCCATTGGAAAACTTGGTTTATATCTTCTTGGAGATTTGTCGTGTCCTCAATGGATGACACTCTCATGCAGATCTTAGTATCATCTGCAAAGGATGATACAGTGCTATGGTTTACATCCCTGTCTATGTCTGATATGAGAATGATTATACATAGTGTAGAATACTGATTATATGTAGTGTAGAATACCGATTATACATAGTGTAATACTGATTATATGTAGTGTAGAATACCGATTATATGTAGTGTAGAATACTGATTATACATAGTGTAGAATACTGATTATACATAGTGTAGAATACTGATTATACATAGTGTAGAATACTGATTATACATAGTGTAGAATACTGATTATACATAGTGTAGAATACTGATTATACATAGTGTAGAATACTGATTATACATAGTGTAGAATACTGATTATAAATAATGTAGAATACTGATTATACATAGTGTAGAATACTGATTATACATAGTGTAGAATACTGATTATACATAGTGTAGAATACTGATTATAAATAGTGTAGAATACTGATTATACATAGTGTAGAATACTGATTATACATAGTGTAGAATACTGATTATACATAGTGTAGAATACTGATTATACATAGTGTAGAATACTGATTATACATAGTGTAGAATACTGATTATACATAGTGTAGAATACTGATTATATGCAGTGAGAAAGATTCGCTATATGAAGTGTGCAATATTGAACATTAAGACAAATTACTTGTCAGTACTGCAACATCTCTATGATGCTCACCAAACGTTATTAAAACTATATGTTAGTTTTCCCCAAGGTGTTTTATATAAAGTGGTATTTTAGACTGTATTCTACCTTGGTCAAATTATAATCCCTCTTGCTTGAATTATGATAAACAGTTATGTTTTGAAATAAATACATATGTAATATTATTATTTCGTAATTTGACTCAAATGAAAATAAATCATCCTCATTGGCTTTGATGGATTATATTACAGTTATCTTGGTCATTAATCATCACTACACGTCTATAATAACCCTATGTTTAATTCAAACAATGCAGAAATATGAAGCAGAAATATAAAATTATTCTTAAATTTACTCGTGATCATAGTTCCTATGTTTAGATTAGTTTACCTAACGGTTTAGTATAGAAAACTATTTTTAATTTAAAGGGTAACACATCTATAATAATAATAATATCTTTTATTTCTACAAGTACATGTACAAGGTATACAGGCCTAGCTGACATCAATGACATACAGTTATATAAAAAAAACCTTGTTATGCAGAGCAATTCGGCCAGATTAGGTAAATTTTGTCCCAGGATGCGACCCACACCAGTCGACTAACACCCAGGTACCCACTTTCCTGTTAGGTGAACATGGACAGCAGGTGTCTTATGGAAACACGTCCTAATGTTTTCCAGCCGTACCGGGGATTAGATCCCTGTACGTCAGTGTGTGAGCTGAGTGCGCTAGCGCTCGAACTACGGGACACCATATTTATCATTGAGAAACACTGAGAGAACGATTACAACCAGTTCAAATTCAAATTTTATGTCCTTGCAAGTTTACAATGAGAATATATAATTACAATAATGAGTTGCAGTGCAAAGAGAGCCACTATCATGCCATGACATTATGGGCAGACTAAATTTAATGGCTTACAGACTACATAATACAGTGGACCCCCGGAAATCGTACTGCTCCTAACTCGAACAATTATGTAAGTGTATTTTTGGGGGTCTGAAACGGACTAATCTAATTTACATTTGTCCTTATGAGAACAAATTCGTTCGGTAACGGCACTAGAACAGCATTCTGGAACGAATTAAGTCCGATTTCCGGGGGTCCACACTAGACAAATTGATCATAGATGAAAGTGGCAACAAACATCACTGAACCAACATAACCAGTTGCAACACACTGAACCAACATAACCAGAGTTACAACACACTGAACCAACATAACCAGAGTTGCAACACACTGAACCAACATAACCAGAGTTACAACACACTGAACCAACATAACCAGAGTTTCAACACACTGAACCAACATAACCAGTTTCAACACACTGAACCAACATAACCAGAGTTACAACACACTGAACCAACATAACCAGAGTTGCAACACACTGAACCAACATAACCAGAGTTGCAACACACTGAACCAACATAACCAGAGTTGCAACACACTGAACCAACATAACCAGAGTTGCAACACACTGAACCAACATAACCAGAGTTGCAACACACTGAACCAACATAACCAGAGTTGCAACACACTGAACCAACATAACCAGTTGCAACACACTGAACCAACATAACCAGAGTTACAACACACTGAACCAACATAACCAGAGTTGCAACACACTGAACCAACATAACCAGTTGCAACACACTGAACCAACATAACCAGAGTTGCAACACACTGAACCAACATAACCAGAGTTGCAACACACTGAACCATCATAACCAGAGTTGCAACACACTGAACCAACATAACCAGAGTTGCAACACACTGAACCAACATAACCAGAGTTGCAACACACTACAACTTATGTAGTCATCGGGAGGGGAAGAAAACTCTAAGTAAACTACACGTATATTAAAACAAATACTCTTCCACGACGCCACGTGGCCTGGTGACTAAAGCACTCGTTTCACACGACGAGGGTCCGGGTTCGATTTCCGGCGAGGGTACAAACATTAGGCGTATTTCTTTACACCGATTGTCTATGTTCCCCATCAGTAGAATGGAAACCTGGGTGTTAGTCGACTGGTGTGGGTCGCATCCTGGGACAAAACTGACCTATTTATAATAAGCGGCTTTCTATGTAGTAGTACGTCATTGATGTCAGAGCTATGGCCTGTATACCTTGTACATGTACTTTTATAAATAAACATTATTATTACAGATGGACAATTGCCACACCTTGCGTCATTATGTACAGGAATTCAACAAAATTAGCATAAATTCAGAGACAACTCAGCCAGAAATGTCAAAGTGTATCCACAGTGGTATATTACAAACCATTCTGGAAAAATACCCTGACTTTCCTCACTGTAAAAAAAGCATTACCACGTGTGTGTACTCACCTAATTGTGGTTGCAGGGGTCGATTCATAGCTCCTGGTCCCGCCTCTTCACTGGTCGCTACTAGGTTCTCTCTCCCTGCTCCATGAGCTTTATCAAACCTTGTCTTAAAACTATGTATGGTTCCTACCTCCACTACGTCACTTTACAGACAACTTTCCTGACAACTCTATGAATGAAGAAATACTTCCTAACATCCCTTTGACTCATCTGAGTCTTCAACTTCCAATTGTGACCCCTTGTTTCTGTGTCCCATCTCTGGAACATTGTCTTTGTCCACCTTGTCAATTCCTCGCAGTATTTTGTCGTTATCATGTCGTGTGTGTGTGTGTGCTCACCTATTTGTGGTTGCATGGGTTGATTCATAGCTCCTGGCCCCGTCTCTTCACTGCTCCACTCTCTCCCTCCCCCATGAGCTTTATCATACCTCTTCTTAAAGCTGTGTATGGTACCTGCCTCCACTACCTCACTTTCCAGACTATTCCACTTCCTGACGACTGTGTGTGTGTGTGTGTGTGTGTGTGTGTGTGTGACATAATTCATGTCTGCATACATAATTTATTACGATTGTAACCAAATTAAACATATAAATAGTTCATTATCACTGTAACTTGTCCAGGTATCAAATCTTTGCGGTCCAGTCGCTGGACCTATTATAATAGGTCCAGTCGCTGGACCTATTATAATAGGTCCAGCACTTTATCAACAGTATTTTTTTAGTTTAATATCTTAGTTACGCATCCCATACCGATCATGTGGTCGGTAGTCAAAATAATACAGAAGTATATAATTATATATTAAACTTAAAAAATACTGCTGATAAATTGCTCTTCAACCCATGATTATTGTTTGGATCAAACCTAATTATCGGCCCCACTCTTCAGTCTCTATAATCCCAACAAGTTTAGCGCTTCTGCATAAATCTAAGAAAAACAGTAATAACAATTGGTCATTAGAGATGTACATAAGGTATAGCCAATAAGTCTAATACTTATATGATGGTTATTACCTGTTTTAAAACATCTCTTACTTGTATGTAGATTCAGTTTTTATAGGCGCCATTATTTGTCTTTCGTAACAGTAGCTCAATATAGCTCACTGGAGTCTATTTCAACTTTAAAAACACCCAAGTTTTGGTAGTTAGCTTGGTCATAGATGTGTCTATGTACGCAGAACATGCCACAAGGGGTCTGTTTGAGATTGTATTGCATATGTCTTCGTATATAAACTTGAAGTTTACTTTTCTCTACATTTTAGGTATTAAAGTATCATTGATTGTTGATACAGTCGTATAAGTGAAAGGCAGTTCTAATAACTCTCTTGCAGTCTATTGGCTTTAAATCTAACTAGGTCACCACGCCCTTCGAAGGTGGGGAAGCCTTGCCCCTGGTAAATAGTTCTTGATCTGAAGAACTGAAGTTTTCCTCCCCTTCCTCGAATCAAACCTGATTATCTTTTATTTCCCCGGGCGCTGTATGACCCTTACAGATTTACCTCTTCTCCATGAATATAATAATAATGTGTAAGAAGGGAAAGTAATAGGCTCCTTCCACGAGTTGTGTTAATTTCGTGGTGTCTACAGAATATTCTAATTTCAAAGAGTCTAAACTGTAGCAGCTTTATAATAACTACATAAGAGTGACCAGCCAAACAACACAGATGTATACAGTGAGAGAAATCCATTATAGTCTGCGCATCAGTAACCACTCAGGACGATTTTTGGAAATAATCTGTTTGACTTTATTGGCTTATTCTGGGGTAATTCTGTGCTTATTACAACAACAATAAATGTACCCTCGAAGGGGTACTGTCTTGATGCTGGTAAAGGGCTCTTGAAACAAGGAATTGGAGACACACCTTCCCTTCTTTGAGTTGTAACTGACTGCCTTCACATCCCCCAAGACTATATATAACTTTTAGGGGTTTAACACTATCTAATTATTCATGTATATTATATTGCGTGTATATGTTGTGGTGGGTGGTGAAATATAATGAAGGTGACTTTTAAGAGGTAATTTTGCAAGCAATTCGGAAGGTTTTGTTTCTGAAACAACTGTTGTCTGTCATCATATTTGGAGCAGAGCTGCAGGTGGTGTGCAGGATTTTGAATTTTTGAAACTATGGCTTCCCTCCCACCATCCTATTTCGTTCCTCACCATTCCCTCCCTCTCTGTTCTTCCTCTACATACTATGGCTTCCCTCCCACTCTACTTCCTCCCCCACACCATGGCTACCCTTCCTACTTTCTCCGTCACCATGGCTTCCCTCCCTCCTTTCACCCTTCTCCACGGTTACCCTTCCAATTTTCACCATCTTCCACACCATGGCTATACACCTTTTATCCCTCCGCACTTCATGGCTACTCTCCCTCCTCCCTTACCAAGGCTTCCTACTCTCCTTTGTCCCTCCCCCACCATGACTTCTTTCCCTCCCTACCACCAATAATAATAGCACCATATTGCTGGCTTTCCTCAACATGGAGAAGCGGCCAGGTGACCTTGGCTTGCCTTTCTGCTCTGTATGCAAATTGTTTTGTTAAAATCAATTTGTTGGCTAGCGAGTGCGCCAAGTCAATCATAATTCCAATGCATACATAATACCTTAATATTCAGCCAGAATTAATTTGCGTATTTTGTCGTGTCGAGACTGTGTGTGTTTTATGGGGTTATATACTGGATTGCCTGATTTGTGTGTGTATGTGTGTGTGTGAGAGAGAGAGAAAAAAAAACAGAAACAGGAAGTAAGCAGTATTCATTGCAGGAAGCCTCGTATGATACCTAATTAGAGATTCTTTCTGTGAATGGCGTCTCATTCCATTATCAATGCATCTTCTTTTCCAAGAGATGTTGTGGTGTGGTAAATTTGTATCAGCACTAGGATATGAAGTTTATTCAGCAGCTGAAGATTAATTAGGAACCCTGGGGAAGACTTGCCTCCGCTTCATTATTAGGAACCCTAAGGAAGACGTACCTCCATCTCATCATTTGGAACCCTAAGGAAGACTTACCTCCACTTAATTAGGAACCTGGTGAAGACTTACCTCCACTTCGTTAATTAGGAACCCTGGGGAAGACTTACCTCCACTTCATTAATTAGGAACCCTGGGGAAGACTTACCTCCACTTCATTAATTAGGAACCCTGGGGAAGACTTACCTCCACTTCATTAATTACCTCCTTCAAGGCGAGGCTGCTGCCTCTTGCCTCTGCATTACTCTCAATATTATCAGCAACAACAACAGTAGTGGTAATTATAGTAGTAGTGGTAGTAGTATAGTAGTGTAGAAGTAGTGGTAGTAGTAGTGGTGTAGTAGTAATATTATAACTTTTTTTGGATATAAGAGTGATAATTATTATTAATACAATAATTATAATCCATACTTTATTTTTGCTTCGTAATCCTGAGATTAGAGGTCAAAGTCTCCTCAAGGAAGGTTCCTTGATGTTGGTGAGGGGCTCTTGATCTAGGGAATTGGATCTGTGCTCCAGTTCCCTGAATTAAGCCTTGAATACCTTCCACATATCCCCCCCCCCTCCACAGGCGCCGTATAATCCTACGGGTTTAGCGCGTACATAATATACAGTGCTTACCACACTGTTCCCAGAATATTTTCAATGTCACCTTACTTATTTTCAATTATTCAAACATATTTCATGTTAATGTGAAAAATAATGCTTTTGTCCGGCGCGTGGCGGTCATATATCTAAGCCGCTGGACTAAACGATAATTTGTTTCACCGACTGCAATTAATACAGTAGTTAATATTGAAACTAATTACCGCAATTATAATTATTTGAGAGTGCTTGCCCCTCAAGGGAGGTTCCTTGATGCTGGTGAGGGGGGCTCTTGATCTAGGGAAATGGATCTGTGTTCCAGTTCCCTGAATTGAGTGCCTTCCATAAGGGCGCTGTATAATCCCTATGGGTTTAGCGCTCCTCCATTGTAATAATAACAACAATAATAATAATAATGAGTACCTGCAGATGACAGTCTGGTGGAACTTGTTCACAAGTACACAGACTTGTGTATCCTCCAGCTGGTCTCTCACGGAAGGTAACCAGCGTTAGGTTTCCAACGAATTAGGTCACTGGTGTGAATCATGCAGGTGGAGAAAGATAAACACACACACACAAAACACAGAAACGCTTCGGTCCTGGGACGTTTCAGGGGGGACGTTTCGAACCTGCGGCGTGAGGGGAGAAGTTTCGGTATCAAGACCGAAATGATTCCATTAAACATGACCAAAAGTGATTGCATTCTGTGTTGTTTTATATTATTTATAGCTATAATATATCTTAATGTCCAGTAAATAACATATATTTATTCTATCGCTGTGAGCCTATGCCCTTGCTTATGTAACTCGGCTACTGATGATAAACAAAGCTGAATTAAGCTTAATTAACGTCAAAGTAACTTAACCTAGCCAAAACACTGTAGTTAATTTACCCTCTGGGTTTAGCGCCCCCCTCCCCCATGTAAATAATATCAATAACTGCCCCAGGTGATGGACTTTGAGTCAGAATTTTGGGAAACTATGGCTGGTATTGCTAGGCTTCGCTCACACCTCTACAACACAATTGTCCTCAAAGATTTGTTAAGTTATACCATGAATTAAGGAAAGATCCTGGACTTCACGAAACAGACAAAGCAAATGCGATAGTAATTATTGACAAGGTAGATTATAGTGGAATAATAAACATGTTATTAAAAGACGGGGGAACTTATGTGTATCTTAAATTGAGTGACGATAGATTTACCGTGAAAACTAGTGTGGGTGTGGGAAGGACAGTAGGGTTGCAGTACCGTCTGTGAAAACTTCCCTATTAGGAGCCCCGTAGCTCCGCGGTATAGGGCTGGGCTTGTTAATCTCGGGACCGCGGTTGGAGCCTCCCGTTCACCTTTCTGTTTATTTATCGACAGCCGTTCATTACGACTTTGAGTTTATATATATATATATATATATATATATATATATATATATATATATATATATATATATATATATATGTGTGTGTGTGTGTAATCACCTAGTTGTGGTTGCAGGGGTCGAGTCACATCTTCTGGCACCGCCTCTTCACTGGTCGTTAGTAGATCACTCTTCCTGCTCCATGAGCTTTATCATACCACTCCTTGAAGCTATGTATGGATCCTGCCTCCACTACATCACTTCCCAGACTATTCCACTTCCTGACAACTCTGTGACTGAAAAAATACTTCCTAACATCCCTGTGATTCATCTGAGTCTTCAACTTCCAACTGTGCCCCCTTGTTGCTGTGTCCCATCTCTGGAACATCCTGTCTCTGTTCACCTTGTCGATTCCTCTCTATTTTATGTGTCGTTATCATGTCCCCCCTATCTCTCCTGTCTTCCAGTGTCGTCAGGTCGATTTCCCTTAACCTCTCCTAGTCGGACATGCCCCTTAGCTCCGGGACTAGTCTTGTTGCAAACTTTTGCACTTTCTCTAGTTTCCTTACGTGCTTGGCTAGAAGGGTTCCAAACTGGTGCTGCATACTCCAATATAGGTCTAACGTACATGGTGTACAGTGTCCTGAAGGATTCCTTATTAAGATGTCGGAATGCTGTTCTTAGGTTTGCTAGGAGCCCGTATGCTGCAGCAGTTATTTAGTTGATGTGCGCCTCAGAAGATGTGCCTGGTGTTATGCTCACCCCAAGAGCCTTTCCTTGAGTGAGGTTTGTAGTCTCTGGCCCCCCTAGGGTGTACTCCGTCTGCGGTATTCTTTGCCCTTTCCCAATCTTCATGAATTTGCACATGGTGGGGTTGAACTCCAGGAGCCAGTGTACTCACCTAGTTGTGGTTGCAGGGGTAGAGTCACAGCTCCTGGCCCCGACTCTTCACTGGCCGCTACTAAGTCACTCTGCCCGCTCCATGAGCTTTATCATACCTCTCCTTAAAGCTATGTATGGAGCCTGTCTCCACTACATCACTTCCCAGACTACTCCACTTCCTGACAACTTTGTGACTGAAGAAATACTTCCTAACATCCCTGTGGTTCATCTGAGTCTTCAACTTCCAACTGTGACCCCTTGTTGCTGTGTCCCATCTCTGGAACAGTCTGTCTCTGTCCACCTTCTCGATTCCTCTCAGTATTTTATATGTCGTTATCATATCCCCTCTATCTCTCCTGTCTTCCAGTGTGTGTGTGTGTGTGTGTGCATCTTCCATTGTTATCCTCTTTCCTTCCGCAACCACTCACTCTTCCCCTCCCTCTCTACCCTTTCTATCCTCATCCATTATGTCCGCGTATCCTCACCTATCCCATCTAACGACGCAGCTCAAGCGTTACCCAACAGCGTGTCAACCTCTGGGCGAGTAATGACGCTCAGTTAAATTCCGCCATTTGATACCTGTGGGAGCATGTATATAAGCCAGACGCGGCGGATGTTTAGAGCAGTTTGCGTTATAGCGTGGCTAGGAGGAGGAGTGGCGCTCTCCCCCGCTCTCCCAGTACGACCTGGCTTTTTGAGTGATATGTGACACTGCTACAGTAGCCGCAATGACCACTGTTCCATTGGCACCTCCCTGCTGCGGGCACCCGTCGCATGGCATGTTATTTAAGTGGACAGTAAGAAGGAATCACAAAGCGAGCGTTAACATATCTTAGTGCGACTCTTATAATGTGTTAGGTAGCCTTACAGATTATAAACATCATGGATAGTATAGCCAAGCGAGTAAACATGGGTGAGAGGGGTAGGTGGTGCCTCCTAGAGTAGGTGGTGGGCAGCAGTCACTTGGGCAGGTAATGTGTATTGTGGGGCAGTGAAGGCCCTCTCTGATGTAGCTGAAGTTACCTAACCTTCCTAACTATGGCTGATCCTATGGTTGTTAATTCTATAGGTGTTGATGTGGCTGTTGATCCTATGGCTGATGATGTTGTGGATGTTAACTGTATGAATGGGGATGCTATGTGTTGATACTACATGCTTTGATAATGGGTGCTAATCCTTTTTATTAGCGTTGATCCGCTTTATGGGTGTTGATCCTATATATATATGGGTGTTGATACTATATATATGGGTGTTGATACTATATATATGGGTGTTGATATTATATATATATGGGTGTTGATCCTCTATATGGTTGTGAATGACTGGGTGTTGACTGAGTATGATGATCATAGGGATTTTGATTCCGGGTGTTGATCCTGGGTTTTTTTATCCTCTCTCTCTCCCTGGGTGTTGATCCTACTGTATGGTTGTTTATCCTCTATGAGTATTGATCATATAGTTAAGAGATTAGATAATATAGGTGTTGATCCTTCGGGTGCCACTGATGATAGGTGATCCTCTCTATGAGTGTTGATCCTCTATGAGTGTTGATCCTCTATGAGTGTTGATCCTCTATGAGTGTTGATCCTCTAGGAATGTTGATCCTCTATGAGTTTTGATCCTCTCTACTCTTGGGTGTGTGCGTCAAACTGGTCTTTGGCTAGTGTGGAATGTTGGGTTTTACGCAATGAGTCATGAACAGAACGCCTTGCTTTGCGTAACAGTGCGTAGCTGAGAGGAAGAGGTGTGTGTGTGTGTACTTACCTATTTGTGGTTGCAAGGGTCGAGCACAGCTCCTGGAACCGCCAGGAGCTGTATGTGTGAGCGTGCATGCGCGCGCTTACCTATTCACTTATTTTCGGTTGCATGAGTTAAGTTTCAGCTCCTGGCCCTGCCTCACCACTTTCCACATCCTGCATTTACTGCCACCACTATCTCGTAAAGGCCGTGCCACTTCCTGACTACCCCTCATGCTGAAAACATACTTTCTGACATCCCTGTAGCTCATCTGTGTCTTTATATTCCAACTGTGCCCTTGTTTACTGCCTCTTTAACAGTCTACCCGGGTCCACCCTGTCAAGACCTCAGTATTTTTGTTCACGTTGGTATCCACGTTACGCATCGTCTTCCCATCTCTTACTGCTGTCAGACTCAGTTCAAGGATACATCTAACTCTATCTCTTTTGGCATGTCATTCATATATACCAAAAACAGTACTGATCTTAAGAGGCACGTAAGTTCCCCCGTCTTCTAATAACATGTTCATTTTGTCCACTATAATCTACCTTGTCCATAATTACTATCGCATTTGCTTTGTGTTTCGTAAGGTGAAGTCCAGGATCTTTCCTTAATTCATGGTATAACTTAACAAATCTTTGAGGATAATTGTGTTGTGCTCAGACCTCTATACCACAATTGTCCTCAAAGATTTGTCAAGTTATACCATGAATTAAGGAAAGATCCTGGACTTCACCTTACGAAACAGACAAAAAGTAAATTCTCTGGAAATTTTGGAAATTCTCTGGAAATTTTGTAAATTCTCTGGAAATTTTCGAAATTCTCTGGAAATTTTCGAAATTCTCTGGAAATTTTGGAAATTCTCTGGAAATATGAATAAGTTCAGGTAAGATCCCAATGGGATGAGCGGGGAAGATGGTACAGACGAAGAATAGCGCTGGAGAGGAGTCTTCTTAGTCGTAGAAATAGAGCCAGCCTATGAAAGACAGGCTAACTCTGATGTTGTGTGCTAATGCTAGCGGGGATTTTAAAGTGAAGCCTTTAGTGGTGTATCACTCTGAAAATCCCCGAGCGTTTAAGAGATGCAGACCAAATTCGAGTGGCCAAAAACCCCTCAGGAGGACCAGGAAGAGTTGAGGCCCTCGTAGGACCCCCCAGACCAAATTCGAGTGGCCAAAACCATTTCCAGAGAATTTACAACATTTCCAGAGAATTTACAACATTTCCAGAGAATTTACAAAATTTCCATAGAATTTACAAAATTTCCAGAGAATTTTTCATAATTTATAACTGTAGTGTAAAGCACCCCTCTGGCAAGACAGTGATTAACTGAATGATGAAAGATATTCTTTTTCGGGCCACCCTGCCTTGGTGGGAATCGGCCGATGTGTTAATAAAAAAAAATATGTGATAGTAGATTATAGTGGAAAAATAAACATATTAGGAGACGGGGAAACTTACGTGCCCCTTAATATCGTCCTTGTGGAACCCCACCTGTTACAGTTTTCCATTCTGACATCTCTTCTCGGGCAATCACTCTTTGTCTCCTTCCCATAAGAGACTCTTTGATCAACTGTAGTGCATTTCCTGCTATTCCTGCATGTTCCTCAAGTTTTGTCCAAGTCTCTCATGAGGTACAACATTAAATGCCTTCTTGCAGTCCAAGAATATGCAACCCACCCATCTCTCTCTCTCTCTTGCTTCACTTCTGGTACTTTATCATACAACTCCAGCAGTTTTGTGAGACAAGATTTACCATCTCTAAACCTGTGCTAATTATTATTTATTAAACAACTTCTCTGCAAGTGCTCCACCACCTAGCATGTCAGTGATACTCATCCCTCAGTTAACATTTGCTCTTTGTTTTCCTTTTTAAATATTTGGAGTGCATTTTCTGCACACACACACACACACACACACACACACACACACACACACACACACACACACATATATATATATATATATATATATATATATATATATATATATATATATATATATGCAAAAAGATCACAGTAAACAGGTGATATCAAAATATGCAAGAAAACCACTATGAAAAAATAGAAGAATTCCAAGCGCTTTCGTGACTACTCACATTATCAAGGAACTATAACAGGAAACATGACAAGAAGGGCTTATATAAGGGGCGAGACTACACCTCACAGTCACATCACACTAACAAAGACAACACCTCAGAGTAGCGTAACATCTCACGACTCTGTGAAGAGGAACATAAGAAAGGACCTGAAACTCTTCCCAAGAATTAAGATTAGTCCAATTTATCATTAAATTCTTCCCAAATTTTATTAATTATAAATGAATCCAATTTATATAAACCAAAAGAAATATTCATATTATTTTCAAAACTGCTTTTAATGAAACATGATTCTATTATATTTCTCTCAACCATGGACTTGCTTGATACAACCTTCTCAGCATTTTGAAAATCAATTGGATGGTTAAAATCTCTACATGAATAAATAGAGCATTAGAATCTTGTCCAGTTCTAATGCTATATTTATGTTGTTTTAATCTTAGTTCAAGACTTTTACCAGTTTGACCATAATAAACTTTATCGCATATTTTACAGGGAATCTTATAGACACATCCGTCAGCATTTTGGGGGGAATTTTTTATCAAAAGTCTTTTTACTGTATCAAGATTTTTAAATACAACTTTGATATTAAAATTCTTAAGAAAGGAAGGCATATCAACCAAGTTTTCATGGTAAGGGAGAACCAACATATTTTTGGTTGAATAAGGTTGGTTGTCCCTTTTGGATTGTAAAAGTATTCCTAGCTATTTTAAAAGATTTATCAATTATGTTTCTTGGGTATTTTAAATCATTAGCTATTTCATAAATTTTAGAGATTTCTTCATCTATGAACTCTGGACTACAAATACGTAAAGCTCTCAAAAACATTGAAGAAAAAACCGACACTTTAACTCTATCTTGATGTGAAGAGTAATAGTGTACATAGGAACAATTATTTGTAGGTTTTCTGTAAATTTTAAATTTAAAATCAATGTTACCCTTAATAATAAAAACATCTAGGAAGGGCAATGAGTTATTTACTTCAAATTCAACAGTAAAATTTATAGAATGAGCTAAGCTATTTAATTTAACAAGGAAATGGTTTATATCTACATTCTTAGGCATAAGGCACAAAATATCATCAACATATCTATACCACTTAGCTCTATTGGGAAGGATAGATTGCTTAACACTATCCTTCCCAATAGAGCTAAGTGGTATAGATATGTTGATGATATTTTGTGCCTTATGCCTAAGAATGTAGATATAAACCATTTCCTTGTTAAGAACATAAGAACATAAGAAAGGAGGAACACTGCAGCAGGCCTGTTGGCCCATACTAGGCAGGTCCTTCACAATCCGTCCCACTAACAGAATATTTGCTCAACCCAATTTTCAATGCTACCCAAGAAATAAGCTTTGACAATTCTACCCACTCATGCGCGAGTCCCACTCAAATCCAACCCCTCTCACTCATGAATTTATCCAACCTAAATTTGAAACTACCCAAGGTCCTAGCTTCAATAACCCTACTAGGCAGACTGTTCCACTCATCAACTACCCTATTTCCAAACCAATACTTTCCTATATCCTTTCTAAATCTAAACTTATCTAACTTGAATCCATTATTGCGGGTTCTCTCTTGGAGAGATATCCTCAAGACCTTATTTATATCCCCTTTGTTAATACCCATTTTCCACTTGTATACCTCGATCATGTCTCCCCTCATTCTACGTCTTACAAGTGAATGTAATTTTAGGGTCTTCAATCTTTCTTCGTAAGGAAGATTTCTAATGCTATGTATTAATTTATCTAATGCTATGTATTAATTTATCTAATGCTATGTATTAATTTATCTAATGCTATGTATTAATTTAAATTAAATTAAATAGCTTAGCTCATTCTATAAATTTTACTGTTGAATTTGAAGTAAATAACTCATTGCCCTTCCTAGATGTTTTTATTATTAAGGGTAACATTGATTTTAAATTTAAAATTTACAGAAAACCTACAAATAATTGTTCCTATGTACACTATTACTCTTCACATCAAGGATAGATTGCTTAACACTATCCTTCCCAATAGAGCTAAGTGGTATAGATATGTTGATGATATTTTGTGCCTTATGCCTAAGAATGTAGATATAAACCATTTCCTTGTTAAATTAAATAGCTTAGCTCATTCTATAAATTTTACTGTTGAATTTGAAGTAAATAACTCATTGCCCTTCCTAGATGTTTTTATTATTAAGGGTAACATTGATTTTAAATTTAAAATTTACAGAAAACCTACAAATAATTGTTCCTATGTACACTATTACTCTTCACATCAAGATAGAGTTAAAGTGTCGGTTGTAGGCAAATTACTAGAGTCAATTATAGCTGATATTATTAGAAGCCATCTAGATAACCATAATTTGATTAATGATACCCAGCATGGATTCACGAGGGGCCGTTCCTGCCTATCTAATTTATTAACCTTCTTCAGTAAAGCTTTTGAGGCTGTTGATCACGATAAAGAATTCGATATTGTTTATTTAGACTTTAGTAAGGCTTTTGATAGAGTACCGCACCAGAGACTGTTAAAGAAAGTGGCAGCTCATGGCATTGGGGGAAAAGTGCTGTCATGGATCGAGTCATGGCTAACCAATAGGAAGCAGAGAGTGTGCATAAATGGGGTTAAATCCGAATGGGGACTTGTAACAAGTGGTGTTCCACAGGGATCAGTCTTAGGCCCATTGTTATTTATAATATATATCAATGACCTTGATGAGGGAATTACTAGTGATATGAGCAAATTCGCCGACGACACGAAGATAGGTAGGATAATTGATTCAAACATAGATGTCATAGAACTTCAGGAAGATTTAGACAAACTTAATTCGTGGTCAGAAAAGTGGCAGATGCAGTTCAATGTAGATAAATGCAAGGTTCTGAAGCTCGGAGTGTCCATAACCCAAGCACTTATAAGTTAAATAACGTAGAACTTAGCCATACAGATTGCGAGAAGGACTTGGGGGTGATGGTAAGCAGCAACCTTAAACCAAGACAGCAATGCCTAAGCGTACGTAATAAGGCAAATAGATTACTGGGATTTATATCAAGAAGTGTTAGCAACAGAAGTCCAGAGGTTATATTACAGCTTTATACATCATTAGTAAGGCCTCACCTAGATTACGCAGCTCAGTTCTGGTCTCCATATTACAGAATGGACATAAATTCGTTAGAAAACATTCAGCGTAGAATGACTAAATTAATACATAGCATTAGAAATCTTCCTTACGAAGAAAGATTGAAGACCCTAAAATTACATTCACTTGTAAGACGTAGAATGAGGGAGACATGATCGAGGTATACAAGTGGAAAATGGGTATTAACAAAGGGGATATAAATAAGGTCTTGAGGATATCTCTCCAAGAGAGAACCCGCAATAATGGATTCAAGTTAGATAAGTTTAGATTTAGAAAGGATATAGGAAAGTATTGGTTTGGAAATAGGGTAGTTGATGAGTGGAACAGTCTGCCTAGTAGGGTTATTGAAGCTAGGACCTTGGGTAGTTTCAAATTTAGGTTGGATAAATTCATGAGTGAGAGGGGTTGGATTTGAGTGGGACTCGCGCATGAGTGGGAAGAATTGTCAAAGCTTATTTCTTGGGTAGCATTGAAAATTGGGTTGAGCAAATATTCTGTTAGTGGGACGGATTGTGAAGGACCTGCCTAGTATGGGCCAACAGGCCTGCTGCAGTGTTCCTCCTTTCTTATGTTCTTATGTTCTTATGTTTTTGAGAGCTTTACGTATTTGTAGTCCAGAGTTCATAGATGAAGAAATCTCTAAAATTTATGAAATAGCTAATGATTTAAAATACCCAAGAAACATAATTGATAAATCTTTTAAAATAGCTAGGAATACTTTTTACAATCCAAAAAGGGACAACCAACCTTATTCAACCAAAAATATGTTGGTTCTCCCTTACCATGAAAACTTGGTTGATATGCCTTCCTTTCTTAAGAATTTTAATATCAAAGTTGTATTTAAAAATCTTGATACAGTAAAAAGACTTTTGATAAAAATTCCCCCAAAATGCTGACGGATGTGTCTATAAGATTCCCTGTAAAATATGGATAAAGTTTATTATGGTCAAACTGGTAAAGTCTTGAACTAAGATTAAAACAACATAAATATAGCATTAGAACTGGACAAGATTCTAATGCTCTATTTATTCATGTGAGAAGATTTTAACCATCCAATTGATTTTCAAAATGCTGAGAAGGTTGTATCAAGCAAGTCCATGGTTGAGAGAAATATAATAGAATCATGTTTCATTAAAAGCAGTTTTGAAAATAATATGAATATTTCTTTTGGTTTATATAAATTGGATTCATTTATAATTAATAAAATTTGGGAAGAATTTAATGATAAATTGGACTAATCTTAATTCTTGGGAAGAGTTTCAGGTCCTTTCTTATGTTCCTCTTCACAGAGTCGTGAGATGTTACGCTACTCTGAGGTGTTGTCTTTGTTAGTGTGATGTGACTGTGAGGTGTAGTCTCGCCCCTTATATAAGCCCTTCTTGTCATGTTTCCTGTTATAGTTCCTTGATAATGTGAGTAGTCACGAAAGCGCTTGGAATTCTTCTATTTTTCATAGTGGTTTTCTTGCATATATATATATATATATATATATATATATATATATATATATATATATATATATATATATATATATATATCATGGTGTCATTACCTCTGATGTATGTAGCCGAGTCGAAAGTTTCTTCGCTTCTTCCCCTCCGTGTGTCTGTATAGTTCCCATTTCTCGTTGGTGCGTCCTTCCTCTTTTACTCTCTAGTGTTTCCACTGAGAACGCTTCAGTGGTTGAATTATGGGCTCTCTTTGTTCTTAACATTTCCTCTTCTCAGTATGAAGTTGTGCTCTACCTCCCGGCACTTTCCGGCTATGCACCCCATTATCTCTTTCGTTGAGTTTCAGTGAATGGTATAATGGTGTTTCCTTTTCTGAAATCTAGTTTCTCCTGTCTCCCACCTGCTATTCTCTTATTGTTTACTTCCAGAAGATATTCGATATTTCGTACTGTATAGTCGCTAGCACACGCAAGCCGCTCTTATTTTATTTCACGTATAACAGATGCGCTGCTGGTCAGTGCTAGATCCAGTCTTGCTGGTTCTTCTCTCTCTCTCTCTCGTGCCCTTGTCGTGCTGACATAAACTATATTTTAATGACTATATCATCTTAGCCGTCCACGTTACTGGTCCCCCTTGTGGATCCCAGTTCTCCCAGTCTATTTCTTTGCTTTGATCATATAGGAAATGGCCAACATGCCCACTCACTCAGCACCTGGACCAGATTCATGGAATGCTTTATTTATAAAGCAGTGCAAAGTACCATTAGCAAGAGCCCTTAGTATTCTGTGGAGAAAGAGCTTAGATCTAGGTGAAATTCCAGAGGCCTTAAAGAGTGCAGACATAGCTCCTTTGCATAAGGGAGGTAGTAGAGCACTAGCTAAAAATTACAGACCAGTAGCCCTCACTTCTCACATCATAAAAATCTTTGAAAGAGTGATGAGACGGCAGATTACAAAGTTCATGGACCAGCACAACCAACATAACCCGAACCAGCATGGCTTTAGAGCGGGTCGATCATGCCTGTCACAGCTGCTGAACCATTATGACAGAATTACGGAGGCATTGGAGGACGACCAAAACGCAGATGTGATTTACACAGATTTTGCAAAGGCGTTTGACAAATGCGATCATGGAGTGATAGCGCACAAAATGAGGGCCATAGGCATTACGGGAAGGTAGGCAGATGGATTTTGAGTTCCTAACACAAAGAACACAAAAAGTAGTAGTGAACAGGGCAAGATCCAGCATCAGCGAGGTCAAAAGCTCAGTGCCCCAAGGCACTGTCCTGGCACCTCTGCTGTTTCTCATCCTCATAGCAGACATAGATAAAAACACCCAGCACACTTTTGTATCATCATTTGCAGATGACACTAAAATAAGCATGAAAGTCACTACGGTAGAGGACACTGAAAAATTACAGGAGGACATAAGCAGGGTCTTCCAATGGGCAGTGGAGAACAACATGACGTTCAATGGTGATAAGTTTCAGCTGCTTAGGTAGGGAAAAAAATGAAGAACTCAAAAGGAACACTATATACAAAACGCAAGAGGGTCACCACATAGAACGAAAGGAACACGTAAAGGACTTGGGAATAATTATGTCTGCTGATCTGTCGTTTAAAGACCATAACAAGACAAAGATCACAACAGCCAGGAAGATGACGGGTGGGTATTGAGAACTTTCAAAACAAGGGAAATAATGCCGATGGTGACACTATTCAAATCGCTAGTGCTCCCTCACTTAGAATACTGCTCAGTGCTGACGGCCCCGTTCAGGGCAGGAGAAATAGCAGAGCTGGAACAAATCCAGAGATCGTTTACGGCTCACATTGAGCCATTGAAACATCTAAATTATTGGGAACGCCTTCAAGTCTTGAACATGTACTCATTGGAGCGGAGGAGAGAGAGATACATGATAATATATACATGGAAAGTACTTGAGGGCCTGGTCCCAAATCTGCACACTGCCATAACAACATACTGGAGTGAGAGATATGGGAGAAAGTGTAAAATAAATCCAGTGAGGAGCAGGGGTGCGGTGGGGACAATACGGGAGCACTGTATTAACATCCGGGGTCCCAGACTATTCAACATCTTACCAGAAGATATCCGAAACACGGCTGGAACCAGTGTAGAAGCCTTCAAGAGGAAACTGGACAAATATCTTCACCAGGTGCCAGATCAACCAGGCTGTGATGGATATGTGGGGCAGCGGGCCTCCAGCAGCAACAGCCTGGTTGACCAGGCAAGCACCAGACGAGCCTGGCCCATGGCCGGGCTCAGAGAGTAGATACTCTCGAAACTCTTCAAAGGTATATCAAAGGTATATCAAAGGTTGTTATTGCTTCCGCTGTGTGTATGTGGGAGAGGGCGGGAGGAAGTCACTAGCGTGTAGTATACTGCTGGGGTATAGTAGAATCATGACACTCAGGTTGAAAACGTTAACCCCAAACCTTGACATTCCCTGCTTATGCAACATAACCTCATTATATTACCTTAATTTTCTTACGGGGCCTCATTCCATTAACGTACTTACAACTACGGTTTCTTTATTTCAAGTTAGATTAGGTTAAGTTACGTTAGATTGTTCCGGGAGCATCGCCCTCGACCGCTACCAAATCTTCTCATTTTGTCGACTTGAACTACGGTCAATAGGTCAGTGAGTGTCGG
>WNWK01004128.1:110000-147217 GCA_009830355.1 Cherax destructor
TACTACCTTCCTCTCATGTTGTAGGTTGGTAGACAGCAGCCATCCAGGGAGGTACTACCTTCCTCTCGTGTTGTAGGTTGGTAGACAACAGCCACCCAGGAGTACTACCTTCCTCTCATGTTGTAGGTTGGTAGACAGCAGCCATCCAGGGAGGTACTACCTTCCTCTCGTGTTGTAGGTTGGTAGACAACAGCCATCCAGGGAGGTACTACCTTCCTCTCATGTTGTAGTTTGGTAGACAACAGCCATCCAGGGAGGTACTACCCTCCTCTCGTGTTGTAGGTTGGTAGACAACAGCCATCCAGGGAGGTACTACCCTCCTCTCGTGTTGTAGGTTGGTAGACAGCAGCCATCCATGGAGGTACTACCTTCCTCTCATGTTGTAGGTTGGTAGATAACAGCCATCCAGGGAGGTACTACCTTCCTCTCGTGTTGTAGGTTGGTAGACAACAGCCATCCAGGGAGGTACTACCCTCCTCTCGTGTTGTAGGTTGGTAGACAACAGCCATCCAGGGAGGTACTACCCTCCTCTCGTGTTGTAGGTTGGTAGACAGCAGCCATCCAGGGAGGTACTACCTTCCTCTCATGTTGTAGGTTGGTAGATAACAGCCATCCAGGGAGGTACTACCTTCCTCTCGTGTTGTAGGTTGGTAGACAGCCACCCAGGGAGGTACTACTCTCCTCTCGTGTTGTAGGATGGTAGACAACAGCCACCCAATGAGGTACTACCCTCCTCTCGTGTTGTAGGTTGGTAGACAACAGCCACCCAGGGAGGTACTACCTTCCTCTCATGTTGTAGGTTGGTAGATAACAGCCATCCAAGGAGGTACTACCTTCCTCTCATGTAGGTTGGTAGACAACAGCCACCCAGGGAGGTACTACCCTCCTCTCGTGTTGTAGGTTGGTAGACAACAGCCATCCAGGGAGGTACTACCTTCCTCTCATGTTGTAGGTTGGTAGACAACAGCCACCCAGGGAGGTACTACCCTCCTCTCGTGTTGTAGGTTGGTAGACAACAGCCACTCAGGGAGGTACTACCTTCCTCTCATGTTGTAGGTTGGTAGACAACAGCCACCCAGGGAGGTACTACCTTCCTCTCATGTTGTAGGTTGGTAGACAACAGCCACCCAGGGAGGTACTACCCTCCTCTCGTGTTGTAGGTTGGTAGACAACAGCCACCCAGGGAGGTACTACCTTCCTCTCATGTTGTAGGTTGGTAGACAACAGCCACCCAGGGAGGTACTACCTTCCTCTCATGTTGTAGGTTGGTAGACAACAGCCACCCAGTGAGGTACTACCCTCCTCTCGTGTTGTAGGTTGGTAGACAACAGCCACCCAGGGAGGTACTACCTTCCTCTCGTGTTGTAGGTTGGTAGACAACAGCCACCCAGGGAGGTACTACCTTCCTCTCGTGTTGTAGGTTGGTAGACAACAGCCACCCAGGGAGGTACTACCTTCCTCTCGTGTTGTAGGTTGGTAGACAACAGCCACCCAGGGAGGTACTACCTTCCTCTCGTGTTGTAGATTTGTAGACAACAGCCATCCAGTGAGGTACTACCCTCCTCTCGTGTTGTAGGTTGGTAGACAACAGCCACCCAGGGAGGTACTACCTTCCTCTCATGTTGTAGGTTTGTAGACAACAGCCATCCAGTGAGGTACTACCCTCCTCTCGTGTTGTAGGTTGGTAGACAACAGCCACCCAGTGAGGTACTACCCTCCTCTCGTTTTGTAGGTTGGTAGACAACAGCCACCCAGGGAGGTACTACCTTCCTCTCATGTTGTAGGTTGGTAGACAACAGCCACCCAGGGAGGTACTACCCTCCTCTCGTGTTATAGGTTGGTAGACAACAGCCACCCAGTGAGGTACTACCCTCCTCTCGTGTTGTAGGTTGGTAGACAACAGCCATCCAGGGAGGTACTACCTTCCTCTCATGTTGTAGGTTGGTAGACAACAGCCATCCAGAGAGGTACTACCCACTTGTCATGGTAGTAGATTGGCAGACAGCAACCATTCCGGAAGCTACTACTTAGGGCCCTGTCATATGGCTGTGAAACGGAAACCTGGTGGGATATCCAGGTTTTCTTCCTGACTTATAAATATATAAGGTGACGGAATACCTTATAAACTTCTACCTACAAACACTATACAGTTTACTTCCCTCTTGGGTTGCTTAATACTCCTTTTTACTCTGCACGAGGATCTCTTGAGGCTCGATCCTCCGTCCTCCAATCTCGATTTAGACCCGCTGTCATTCAGTGTATATATATGAAGTACATGGAAAAAAAGACATTTTGCAGAACAAGTTTTTATTGCGATAACGTTTCGCCCGGTGTATAGATTTACAAAAATTATGTTTCTTTGTGTAGAGATGCATTAAGTCATGTTTCTCTATGTAGAGATGCATTAAGTCATGTTTCTCTATGTAGAGATGCATTAAGTCATGTTTCTCTATGTAGAGATGCATTAAGTCATGTTTCTCTATGTAGAGATGCATTAAGTCATATTTCTCTATGTAGAGATGCATTAAGTCATGTTTCTCTATGTAGAGATGCATTAAGTCATGTTTCTCTATGTAGAGATGCATTATGTAGAGCTACACCAAGCCACAATAAAGCTCTACAGTGAGCGAAATGTTGCCCCCATGATTACCGCCCATCCCCATCAACGTACATCTGCCCATCAACTGCCACATTACAGTAAATACAGCGGTGGTCTGGTCACACTTACACTCTAAGGGACTACAGCAAGTAGTATTCAGACGGTAGCGGACAATTTAGCACTGGTGAAGGAAGCAGTGATAACAGTGCCTCCGAATATTATTATGCAGATCCAAACAGTGATCATGGTAATGGAATATCACTGCCAGTAACCAAGATTCACTTGCTGTGTGTTCACACGTCGGTGTGTGCACAGGCACTGGTTTATGGTCACGTGTTGGTTTATGTCTGCATTGGTTTATATACACGCACATCGGTTTATATCTGAACTGGTTTATGTTTGCATTGGTTTATATACACGCACATTGATTTATATCTGAACTGGTTTATGTCTACATTGGTTTATGTCTGAACTGGTTTATGTCTACCTTGGTTTATGTTTGCATTGGTTTTATGTATATACATTGGGTTTATATGCATACTTTGTTTTATGTACATACACTGACTTAGGAAGAAGACAGTGTAGGAAGGAGGTTCAAGAAGACAGTGTAAGAAGCAGGTTCAAGAAGACAGTGTAAGAAGCAGGTTCAAGAAGACAGTGTAAGAAGCAGGTTCAAGAAGACAGTGTAAGAAGCAGGTTCAAGAAGACAGTGTAAGAAGCAGGTTCAAGAAGACAGTGTAAGAAGCAGGTTCAAGAAGACAGTGTAAGAAGCAGGTTCAAGAAGACAGTGTAAGAAGCAGGTTCAAGAAGACAGTGTAAGAAGCAGGTTCAAGAAGACAGTGTAGGAAGCAGGTTCAAGAAGACAGTGTAGAAGCAGGTTCAAGAAGACAGTGTAAGAAGCAGGTTCAAGAAGACAGTGTAGGAAGCAGGTTCAAGAAGACAGTGTAAGAAGCAGGTTCAAGGGGGGGGGGGGGGGGGGGGGGGGGGGGGGGGGGGTAGCACTGGTGAAGGAAGCAGTGTAACAGTAGCCTCGTATTATTAGCAGTCCAAACAGTGATCATGGTAATGGTTATAGTACGTACTGCTTGTGTTCAACGCGGTGTGTGCACAGGCACTGGTTTATGGTCACGTGTTGGTTATGTCTGCATTGGTTTATATACAGACATCGGTTTATATCTGAACTGGTTTATTCGTAGCATTGGTTTATATACAGCACATTGATTTATATCTGAACTGGTTTATGTCTACATTGGTTTATGTCTGAACTGGTTTTATGTCTACCTTGGTTTATGTTTGCATTGGTTTATGTATATACATTGGGTTTATATGCATACTTTGTTTTATGTACACACTGACTTAGGAAGAAGACAGTGTAAGAAGCAGGTTCAAGAAGACAGTGTAAGAAGCAGGTTCAAGAAGACAGTGTAAGAAGCAGGTTCAAGAAGACAGTGTAAGAAGCAGGTTCAAGAAGACAGTGTAAGAAGCAGGTTCAAGAAGACAGTGTAGGAAGCAGGTTCAAGAAGACAGTGTAAGAAGCAGGTTCAAGAAGACAGTGTAGGAAGCAGGTTCAAGAAGACAGTGTAGGAAGCAGGTTCAAGAAGACAGTGTAAGAAGCAGGTTCAAGAAGACAGTGTAGGAAGCAGGTTCAAGAAGACAGTGTAGAAAGCAGGTTCAAGGGTTCAACTAGAAGACAGTGTGTTTAATACGTTATTCAGTTACCAGGTTTTGTTACGAAGACTTGACTTCTTGTTGAACACTAGTTACTGTTATGTAGATCTAACTTCTTGTTGAACACTAGTTACTGTTATGTAGATCTAACTTCTTGTTGAACACTAGTTACTGTTATGTAGATCTAACTTCTTGTTCAACACTAGTTACTGTTATGTAGATCTAACTTCTTGTTGAACACTAGTTACTGTTATGTAGATCTAACTTCTTGTTCAACACTAGTTACTGTTATGTAGATCTAACTTCTTGTTGAACACTAGTTACTGTTATGTAGATCTAACTTTTGTTCAACACTAGTTACTGTTATGTAGATCTAACTTCTTGTTCAACACTAGTTACTGTTATGTAGATCTAACTTCTTGTTCAACACTAGTTACTGTTATGTAGATCTAACTTCTTGTTGAACACTAGTTACTGTTATGTAGATCTAACTTCTTGTTCAACACTAGTTACTGTTATGTAGATCTAACTTCTTGTTGAACACTAGTTACTGTTATGTAGATCTAACTTCTTGTTAACACTAGTTACTGTTATGTAGATCTAACTTCTTGTTGAACACTAGTTACTGTTATGTAGATCTAACTTCTTGTTAAACACTAGTTACTGTTATGTAGATCTAACTTCTTGTTCAACACTAGTTACTGTTATGTAGATCTAACTTCTTGTTCAACACTAGTTACTGTTATGTAGATCTAACTTCTTGTTCAACACTAGTTACTGTTATGTAGATCTAACTTCTTGTTGAACACTAGTTACTGTTATGTAGATCTAACTTCTTGTTCAACACTAGTTACTGTTATGTAGATCTAACTTCTTGTTGAACACTAGTTACTGTTATGTAGATCTAACTTCTTGTTGAACACTAGTTACTGTTATGTAGATCTAACTTCTTGTTGAACACTAGTTACTGTTATGTAGATCTAACTTCTTGTTGAACACTAGTTACTGTTATGTAGATCTAACTTCTTGTTCAACACTAGTTACTGTTATGTAGATCTAACTTCTTGTTCAACACTAGTTACTGTTATGTAGATCTAACTTCTTGTTCGACACTAGTTACTGTTATGTAGATCTAACTTCTTGTTCAACACTAGTTACTGTTATGTAGATCTGACTTCTTGTTGAACACTAGTTACTGTTATGTAGATCTAACTTCTTGTTCAACACTAGTTACTGTTATGTAGATCTAACTTTTTGTTGAACACTAGTTACTGTTATGTAGATCTAACTTCTTGTTCAACACTAGTTACTGTTATGTAGATCCAACTTCTTGTTGAACACTAGTTACTGTTATGTAGATCTAACTTCTTGTTGAACACTAGTTACTGTTATGTAGATCTAACTTCTTGTTGAACACTAGTTACTGTTATGTAGATCTAACTTCTTGTTCAACACTAGTTACTGTTATGTAGATCTAACTTCTTGTTCAACACTAGTTACTGTTATGTAGATCTAACTTCTTGTTCAACACTAGTTACTGTTATGTAGATCTAACTTCTTGTTCAACACTAGTTACTGTTATGTAGATCTAACTTCTTGTTGAACACTAGTTACTGTTATGTAGATCTAACTTCTTGTTCAACACTAGTTACTGTTATGTAGATCTAACTTCTTGTTCAACACTAGTTACTGTTACTGTAAGAAGAAGTAATTAGTTATGTATATAAAAACATAAGTAAAGAAGAAATCAAATAAACTTCTTGAAATAGAGAGAAAAATATTTTGGAAGGCAAGAGAAGGGGGAGAGCAAGGTAGGGGAGTAGGGGTGGAAGGGAAGAGGGGAGGAAGAGTTAAAGGTAGGGGTGGAAGGGAAGAGGGGAGGAAGGGTTAAAGGGAGGGTAGTAGGGGTGGAAGGGGTTTGTTGGAAGAGGAGAGGACAAGGGTGGATGTGAGGGGAAGGTACAGGAGAATAATATAATAATTGACCTGTGAGGCACAGTATGGGTTGATCTGTGAGGCACAGTATGGGTTGACCTGTGAGGCACAGTATGGGTTGATCTGTGAGGCACAGTATGGGTTGACCTGTGAGGCACAGTATGGGTTGATCTGTGAGGCACAGTATGGGTTGACCTGTGAGGCACAGTATGGGTTGATCTGTGAGGCACAGTATGGGTTGACCTGTGAGGCACAGTATGGGTTGATCTGTGAGGCACAGTATGGGTTGACCTGTGTGGCACAGTATGGGTTGACCTGTGAGGCACATTATGGTTTGACCTGTGAGGCACTTTATGGATTGACCTGTGAGGCACATTATGGGTTGACCTGTGAGGCACATTATGGTTTGACCTGTGAGGCACATTATGGTTTGACCTGTGAGGCACAGTATGGGTTGACCTGTGAGGCACAGTATGGGTTGACCTGTGAGGCACAGTATGGGTTGACCTGTGAGGCACAGTATGGGTTGACCTGTGAGGCACAGTATGGGTTGACCTGTGAGAGTACATTAAGGGCTGACCTGTGAGAGTACATTAAGGGCTGATCTGTGAGAGTTCATTAAGGGCTGACCTGTGAGAGTTCATTAAGGGCTGACCTGTGGGAGTACATTAAGGGCTGACTTGTGGGAGTACATTAAGGGCTGTTGACACTTGTATCAGACTTTTCACTGGGTCTTGATCTTTGAGAGTAAATGTTAGTAAGATGATTGTGTGGGGGACGTTGACGAGTGGAGGCAGTGCAAACACATGATTGTGTGGGGGGACGTTGACGAGTGGAGGCAGTGCAAACACATGATTGTGTGGGTGACGTTGACGAGTGGAGGCAGTGCAAACACATGATTGTGTGGGGGGACGTTGACGAGTGGAGGCAGTGCAAACACATGATTGTGTGGGGGACGTTGACGAGTGGAGGCAGTGCAAACACATGATTGTGTGGGGGACGTTGACGAGTGGAGGCAGTGCAAACACATGATTGTGTGGGGGACGTTGACGAGTGGAGGCAGTGCAAACACATGATTGTGTGGGGACGTTGACGAGTGGAGGCAGTGCAAACACATGATTGTGTGGGGACGTTGACGAGTGGAGGCAGTGCAAACACATGATTGTGTGGGGGACGTTGACGAGTGGAGGCAGTGCAAACACATGATTGTGTGGGGGACGTTGACGAGTGGAGGCAGTGCAAACACATGATTGTGTGGGGGGACGTTGACGAGTGGAGGCAGTGCAAACACATGATTGTGTGGGGGACGTTGACGAGTGGAGGCAGTGCAAACACATGATTGTGTGGGGAACGTTGACGAGTGGAGGCAGTGCAAACACATGATTGTGTGGGGAACGTTGACGAGTGGAGGCAGTGCAAACACATGATTCTGAAAGGGAAGGACCCGGCACAGGGGAAGAAATACTGAAAACTCAGACATAACTGTGTCACATAGACACCAGGAAATACCTCTCTAATTTTAGGGTCGCTACGAATTGTAACAATGTGAATAAGGAAGTAGTTGGGGGACTCTGTAAGGAGCTTGAAATGTAGAAAAGACAGGTAGCAATTAGAAGACAGAACACCATTAGGGAGAGTGAAAGTGAAATGGCTTCCATACTTTTATTGCACTTTTTATCAAGTCATATAAAGTGATATTATTAAAGTGTGTGGTGGGTAGTGTAGTGGATGTATGTAGTAGGTACCATCACTAAGTCTGAGAAAATGTTGCCTAATTTCTGACTGGCAACTTTGTTTCATGTCTGTACAACAAGATTACCGACACTGTTCTTGTAATATGAAGTACGCAAGTAGTTTAAGTAAGCTATACGCACTTTCATTCTCTTTAGTAGTGTTCTGTCTACTAATTACACTCAGTTATAGACATCTCTGGGTCTTGTTCCTTTCCTTCATGACGAGTCTGGCATCTTGCCATGCATTAATAAGAGGCACCTAAGTTCCCCAGTCTTCTAATAATATGTTTATTTTTCCACTATAATCTACCTTGTCCATAATTACTATCGCATTTGCTTTGTGTGTTTCGTAAGGTGAAGTTCAGGATCTTTCCTTAATTCATTGTATAACTTAACAAATCTTTGAGGATAATTGTGTTGTAGAAGACGGGGAACTTACGTGCCCATTAAGGTGCGAATGTTAATCTCGATGAACTACGCATTTGTTGTAAGTCCTACAAATATATTGATGCTATTGAATTGTGGTGTTTAGATTACATGAAGTGCGTCCTCTTAAGAGGAAATCTTTCATGACTATGACAATTTTCCAATTCCTCTATAGCAGTTGTGACTATATCCGCGGTGTTACCTGTGGAGGAGGGAGGGGGAGAAGAAAGGCATTTTGTCTGTGGCAATCATCTTTGGGTGTGGAAAATGCTTTGTGGGTCTTCCCAGTGATGCCACGATCCTCTTCTAGGTACTCGGGGCTGCGGGTCCTGTAGGCTCTCGGGAAGACACTAACCAGGACTCCAAGTTTAGTGATGGAAGATATGGTGTGTCAGGTGTGATTCCCCTTGGCAAGATATAAGAAAACAGTCGGTAAAGAAAACAGAAGGATAGCTTTATGATTATTGTGTCAATACTAAATGATTGGAGTAACATCTCATTTATAAGATAATGTAGTAGTAGTAGCAGTAGCAGTAGTAAATAATAATAATAATTACAATAATAATAACAACTGTATTTCAGAAAACTTTCCTACATATGTGCCAGGAAAAACCAGTGTTTGTCGACAATCACAAAGGTACCAGGCAAAACAGTGCCCGTGTACCACCACCACCATAGGTGTCAAACGGAATGCAGTATCCGCTGAGCCATACAAGTGCCAAACGAACATAGTCATTCAGGACCACCATACAGGTGCCACATGAAAAACAGTGCCTGATAACCACTGTATAAAAAGAAAACACAGTGCTCGTGAACTAGCACTAAAGTGAAAAGTGGAGCACCAGCGTTTGTAAGTCAGCACTAAAGTGAATAGGGGAGCATAGTGGTCGTGGGCTGGCACACAGGTGAAAAACAAAACTTAGTGCTTGTTAACCAGCACAAAGGTGCAAGTGAGATTACAATGCCCTTGCAACATATGTAAGAGGATAGAAACGATGGTATGTGGTGGAAGTGACTGTAACAGACTTAACAGGTAGCGTGCTCATGGAGATATAAACACCGAGTTCATTTTGAAGTAAACACTCACAGTATGCACGAGTGAACACCCACTGAGTATTGCGAGTGAAACCGAGCAAAAACTTGAATGAGAGCTCGAGTAAATACTTGAGTGTGAGCGGTGCGCCCTGGTCAAGATGGGTGAGAGGAGGAGGAGAGGGTCAGCCCTCACAGGAAAGATATCACCGGTAGCCTCGGTAGCAGCATTGCTAGCGGCGACGGTAGCGCTGACGGCGGTGATTCTTGAAGTGCTTCACCTGCCTCACGTCACTGCTACAGCTCCTTCAGGTAAGTGCTCTACCTGTCCTTCATTGCAGTTCAGGGAACCTGTGAAACTGGAGACCTGTATGACGGTATCCCATTGTTTTTAATCCTATAGTCACAGGGCAGCGTTGGACGCTGGGAATGAGAGATAGGTTTCATCCGAGGAAAGGGAGGGTAGCTCTATTTCTCTAGATCGAGAGCCCTTCAGCAGCATTCCCTCCCTCCCTGAAGGGCATGGGGTTCGAGGTATGACCTGCGGGGGTAATTACAGAGCTCTTTGGGAAGTCGTAAATGACTTATTGGAATGAATTGTTTAGGTTTTATGAGTTGTATTCTGTGATATCCTTTTTTGAGTTATCTTCTGTGAGTTACCACTAACCCCAACAATTTGTCATCACTACCCCAACAATTTGTCATCACTACCCCAACAATTTGTCATCACTACCCCAACAATTTGTTATCACTACCCCAACAATTTGTCATCACTACCCCAACAATTTGTCATCACTACCCCAACAATTTGTCATCACTACCCCAACAATTTGTCATCACTACCCCAACAATTTGTTATCCCACCTAAACTAACAATCTTGTCATCACTACCCCAACAATTTGTCATCACTACCCCAACAATTTGTCATCACTACCCTTTGTCACACTACCCCAACAATTTGTCATCACTACCCCAACAATTTGTCATCACTACCCCAACAATTTGTCATCACTACCCCAACAATTTGTCATCACTACCCCAACAATTTGTCATCACTACCCCAACAATTTGTCATCACTACCCCAACAATTTGTCATCACTACCCCAACAATTTGTCATCACTACCCCAACAATTTGTCATCACTACCCCAACAATTTGTCATCACTACCAACAATTTGTCATCACTACCCCAACAATTTGTCATCACTACCCCAACAATTTGTCATCACTACCCCAACAATTTGTCATCACTACCCCAACAATTTGTCACTACCAACAATTTGTCATCACTACCCCAACAATTTGTCATCACTACCCCAACAATTTGTCATCACTACCCCAACAATTTGTCATCACTACCCCAACAATTTGTCATCACTACCCCAACAATTTGTCATCACTACCCCAACAATTTGTCATCACTACCAACAATTTTCATACTACCCCAACAATTTGTCATCACTACCCCAACAATTTGTCATCACTACCCCAACAATTTGCATCACTACCCCAACAATTTGTCATCACTACCCCAACAATTTGTCATCACTACCCCAACAATTTCTCATCACTACCCCAACAATTTCTCATCACTACCCCAACAATTTGTCATCACTACCCCAACAATTTCTCATCACTACCCCAACAATTTGTCATCACTACCCCAACAATTTGTCATCACTAACATCTCCAACAATTTCTCATCACTACCCCAACAATTTTCATCACTACCCCAACAATTTGTCATCACTACCCCAACAATTTGTCATCACTACCCCAACAATTTGTCATCACTACCCCAACAATTTGTCATCACCAACAATTTGTCATCCTACCCCAACAATTTGTCATCACTACCCCAACAATTTGTCATCACTACCCCAACAATTTGTCATCACTACCCCAACAATTTATCATCACTACCCCAACAATTTCTCATCACTACCCCAACAATTTCTCATCACTACCCCAACAATTTCTCATCACTGCCCCAACACTTCGCCACCACCTCAACACTTCATCTCCTCCACTTCAACCTTAGCAATTCCTCACCACAGCTTCTCCAATACCTCAACACTTCCAAACCATCACCACTACCACCATCATCACCACCACCACTACCACCATAATCACTATTACCACCACTACTACTATCACCACCACCACTACCACTATCATCACCACCACCACTACCACTATCATCACCACCACCACTACCACTATCATCACCACTACCATTATCATCACCACCATGTGGCCCCAACAACCTGTTTAGCAACTGGGCTCTGGAGCGACCTTGGTGCTGGGAGGGGGAGAAGGTGATAGAGGGAGGAGTGTGAGTGAGAACAGAGAGTGTGAGAGAGGTCGAGGGGAAAGTGTGAGAGATAGAGGGGGAAGAGGGGAGCGAAAGAGAGAAAGGGAGATGTGAGAGAGAGGGGACTTTTCAATTCTAACTCATACATATATATATGTGTGTGTGTATATATGTGTGTGTGTATATATGTGTGTGTGTGTGTGTATGTGTGTTTATGTGTGTGTGTGTATGTGTGTGTGTGCGTGTGTGTGCGTGTGTGTGTGTGTGTGTGATTATTTATTTAAATGATACAAATTAATATGTGAGATAAATATTTCTGAATGAATGGCTGAGGTTCCTCGCCTGACTAATAAACCATAGAGACTGGAAAGAGGGAGACCCAGGAGCTTTAGCACAGCAAAAGAATGAGTGTAGTGGACCCAAGAGATGAAATATGACAACGATGCGAGATACACAGATGTGTGCGTGAGACTAGGAAGATGTTGCAGTGGCAAGGGTGAAGTTAATAGAGAGAGAGAGATGGGGCAATACTGGGTGACTTGCCAGTGAGGGTCTTTGGGGAGAACGATAAGTAGCGAGTGTACTTTAAATCTCTGTACTATCATGGAGTGGCTAGGGTTTGTGTTGGGGTGGTAGGTTAGTGTTAGGCTGCAGGGGTAAAGTTGGGGTGTAGACTTAGTGTTGGGGTTGAGTAGGGGTGATGGGGAGTATCTGTGATGTGGTGCGGGTGAACGGAAGTGCTGTGAAGGGTGTTTGTCCAGTGAGATGTGAAGGAAGGCTAGCATCAAGACTCATCTGTTTGCAAACTACAGATAGGCTGTGGACACTTAATGATCCAACAGGGACGCTAGCCAGGGAAGAGGGGTGGCAGAGACGGTGAGAGACAGACAGACAGACAGACAGAGAGACAGCGAAAACAGGAAGGGAATAAAAGGTAAGGGAAGGGATTTTATGTGTCAAAATTTGACATATCAGCATGTTGTTGTTGTTGTTGTCTTATTCTTTATCAGAGGGGCTCATTAGAAGGTGCTCATTACTTTACTCTTGGCTTATCTGCAGCAGAGACAGACAGTTGAACGCTTATATACTGGAGTCAGATGATGTGCAGCAGTTAGAAGAATCGTCACATATGGGCGGGCCCCAGTAGTGGCAGTAAGTTATGCCCAAGAGTGGGGCCAAATATTAGCATATATCATGCTGAAGATATCCTCTGTAGCAAGATGTCATGGTGTTACTTGTACACAGCAGGGGAGGGGGGGGGTGAGAGTGAGGGGAGAGAAGAGATTTAAGAGTGAGGGGAAAGGGAATAATTTATTAGATTTAGGGCATGCTGGAGTTGTCTAAAACTAAGATACTCACCTGTTTGTGGTTGAAGGGGTCGAGTCTCTGCTCCTGGCCCCGCCTCTTCGTTGGCTGCTACAAGGTTCACTCTCCTGGCTCCTGTGTATGGATTTGCCCCAACCACTGTGATAACACAATGACCAATCATTGTGTTATCTTGAGACTTGGGTCTTCAGTCTCTATCTGTGAAGATAGCAGTCTTGGCTGACCACTCTGAAGCTAAAAAAGTATTTCCTAAGACCCATGTGACTCATCTGTGTTTTGCGTTTCCAGCCGTGCCTCTGGGCACTTCCAGCCGTGCCTCTGGGCACTTCCAGCCATGCCTCTGGGCACTTCCAGCCATGCCTCTGGGCACGACAGACCCTCCTTTCAAACAGACTCGCCCTGTCAACCCTCTCATTCTCAGTAATTTGTACGTCGTAATCATGTCACCTTCTGCCCTGACTGACATCACCTGTGTGTGTGTGTGTGTGTGTGTGTTGTGAGGGGAATAGGAAGGGAGGAGTTAAGGGAGGAGAGAGTTAAGGGAGGAGAGAGTAAGGGAGGAGAGAGTAAGGGAGGAGAGAGTTAAGGGAGGAGAGAGTTAAGGGAGGAGAGAGTTAAGGGAGGAGAGAGTTAAGGGAGGAGAGAGTTAAGGGAGGAGAGAGTAAGGGAGGAGAGAGTTAAGGGAGGAACGTCATCATTAGTAACAGTGTGATGAGTCTAGTGACGTCATCCCTCAGCGATGTTATTACTCAGTAATGTTAGTGGACCAGTGATGTTAGTGGACCAGTGGTGTTAGTGGACCAGTGATGTTAGTGGACCAGTGATGTTAGTGGACCAGTGATGTTAGTGGACCAGTGATGTTAGTGGACCAGTGATGTTAGTGGACCAGTGATGTTAGTGGACCAGTGATGTTAGTGGACCAGTAATGTTAGTGGACCAGTGATGTTAGTGGACCAGTAATGTTAGTGGACCAGTGATGTTAGTAGACCAGTAATGTTAGTGGACCAGTGATGTTAGTAGACCAGTAATGTTAGTGGACCAGTGATGTTAGTAGACCAGTGATGTTAGTGGACCAGTGATGTTAGTGGACCAGTGATGTTAGTGGACCAGTGATGTTAGTGGACCAGTAATGTTAGTGGACCAGTGATGTTAGTGGACCAGTAATGTTAGTGGACCAGTGATGTTAGTGGACCAGTAATGTTAGTGGACCAGTGATGTTAGTAGACCAGTAATGTTAGTGGACCAGTGATGTTAGTAGACCAGTGATGTTAGTGGACCAGTGATGTTAGTGGACCAGTGATGTTAGTGGACCAGTGATGTTAGTGGACCAGTGATGTTAGTGGATCAGTAATGTTAGTGGACCAGTGATGTCACAAGGTTCACTCTGACACCATCACCGCCACTTCTCATCTCCCTAAGTAGTGCCAGGATCACTTCGGCTCACTGCTGGCTCATCTCGTTCCATTGTTTACGTTGCTACCCACACATTGTTTACGTTGCTACCCACACATTGTTTACGTTGCTACCCACACATTGTTTACGTTGCTACCCACACATTGTTTACGTTGCTACCCACACATTGTTTATGTTGCTACCCACACATTGTTTATGTTGCTACCCCACACATTGTTTATGTTGCTACCCACACATTGTTTATGTTGCTACCTACACATGGTTTATGTTGCTACCCACACATTGTTTATGATGTTGCTACCCACACATTGTTTATGTTGCTACCCACACATTGTTTACGTTGCTACCCACACATTGTTTACGTTGCTATCCACACATTGTTTATGTTGCTACCCACACATTGTTTATGTTGCTACCCACACATTGTTTATGTTGCTACCTACACATTGTTTATGTTGCTACCCACACATTGTTTATGTTGCTACCCACACATTGTTTATGTTGCTACCCACACATTGTTTATGTTGCTACCCACACATTGTTTATGTTGCTACCCACACATTGTTTATGTTGCTACCCACACATTGTTTATGTTGCTACCCACACATTGTTTATGTTGCTACCCCACACATTGTTTACGTTGCTACCCACACATTGTTTACGTTGCTACCCACACATTGTTTACGTTGCTACCCACACATTGTTTACGTTGCTACCCACACATTGTTTACGTTGCTACCCACACATTGTTTACGTTGCTACCCACACATTGTTTACGTTGCTACCCACACATTGTTTACGTTGCTACCCACACATTGTTTATGTTGCTACCCACACATTGTTTATGTTGCTACCCCACACATTGTTTATGTTGCTACCCCACACATTATCTAGTTTCTCAGTGTCTCCCAGGCACTGATTACTGCCCTCCTCCTCTTTTTATCTTCTCCCTCTTATTTACTCCGACTTCTTTCCCCCCTCCCCTCCCCTCCCTCTCTCATTCCTTTCTTTTTCTTCCATCTCATCTTCCTACCTTCTTTCTTCTCTCTCCTTGTAATAGGATCGTGGGTGTCAGGACTGCTGACCTACAAAAATCGCTCCCTATGAAAGCAAAAGACAAGGCAGACGGTGGAACATTCCCTCAGTGATAAGCGCGGGTGACATGAGAACGCTAAGAGAAAACACAATAAGTGTCCGGGGCCCAAGACTGTTCAACGGCCTTCCACCATATATAAGGGAAATTACCAATAGAACCCTGGTTGCCCTCAAGAGGGAACTGGACGGATGCTGAAAGTCAGTACCCGATCAGTCGGGCTGCGGTTCGTACGTTGGATTGCGTGCGACCAGAAGTAACAACCTAGTTAATCAGGCTCTAAGGCCTGATCAACTAGTCTGTTACTCTCCAGGCCTTGACCAGGTCTGCCGGGCCTGGTCATTGACTGGGTCGCGGGGGCGTTGACCCCCGGAACGACCTCCAGGTACACGAGGCAGACATGTGTGTCACCCAGACACTTGGTACTTTGCTTCACTCATGTTAAACTTAATGCCAATACAGTGTTGTCCTACAAACTCTCAGAATAGGAATATATTAAGTCCATTGTTAGACTGACAGGGACGCAGATCCATTCACTTAAGACACCTTCACTGGGACCTGGAGTAAACCTGGTCACTTGATATGTATATGAGGAGTAGCAGTAGTCGTGGTACTATTAATGTTTATTATTATTATTATTATTATTATTAGCAGCAGCAATAATAATAATAGTAGTAGTAGGCATACCTATTGAAAACCTTTGATGAGTTTCGAGAGTTTTTGTACTCTCGGAGCCCAGCCTTGGGCCAGGCTCTTCTGATACTTGCATGGCCAACCAGCTTGTTACTGCTGGCGGCCCTCTGGCCCACATATCCATCACAGCCTGGTTGATGTGGCACCTGGTGGAGATTCTTGTCTAGTTTCTTCTTGGAGACTTGTTCACTTGTCCCAGCAGTGTTTCTGATATCTTCTGGTAAGATGTTGAACAGTCTGGGGCGACGGATGTTGATACAATGTTCTCTTAACGAAACTCATCCACCCTGCTATCCAAGTCATGTCGTCATCTTCTTGCTCCTCCTCAGTGCCCTCATGTCGTTAACTTCCTGCCCGGGTATTACAAGTGAGAAGACAAGACCTGGTTCATGGGTACACTCTTAGCTCTTGAGCTTTTGCATTTTGATAAAGAGTCAGGAAGTAAAGGAACTTTTTTCGTATTATTATCCCCAGAGAACCCCTTCGACTCAAGGCTGAGGGATTGATTACCTCTGTATTGGACTCAAGCTACTGGCTGGCCACAGGTTTCCTCATTCAATGTTCCCAAATGTTGCACATGTGCTAATTATTCAATTTGTCGGTTTTTCAAATTATTTACATCAGACCTGCCTATGTTAGCTAGCTGTACATAGATACCTAGAAGGTAGTCGACTGTTACGGGTCGCATCATGGGCAGGACTACAAAAAGAACCCCAATGGAAATAAGACACTGTGATTGACCTTGAATAAAGATTTACTAAAGTAAATCTTTATTCATAAGAAATCAGTCAGTTAGTCATTGGGGACCTTAGGTCCTCACCACTACGATGCTATTCACAGCAACTCGCCAAGTCTTAGGTACCTATTTACTGGTATGTGAAGAGGGGAAGTAGGAGTTAGGGCGATAGAATGAGCGGGTCCACCAAGGATGAAGACGGGTCTTGCGTAAATGAGACAAGGTTGTCCTAAATGACTAACGTCTTGAGAAAGTGTAAAATGATCCGTGTGTAACTTAATACTCCGGTGCCAGCACACTACCACCTCACTCCACCACTTTAGTCTTACATAAATATATATATATATATATATATATATATATATATATATATATATATATATATATATATATATATATATAAACACTGATCTCTGGCCGACGGAGACTCGAACCTACGAACCTCATGACAAGGTACGCAGTGCTTTACCGACCGTACCACACTGGTCCAATACCTTGGCATCCAGCTTTCGCTAGACGTTATTCCAAGGCAGCCAGCTTTCAGGCAGGAAGGCTTACAGCTTTTCATCTCATCCCCTGCATGCATCGACACAACTAGAGATTTTTACAATGCTAGCGACATCAACTCGACATAGACTAGTACACTGGAATCCATTCCTAGACTGGAGAAACTAGGCTTGCCTTGAATCGGGGCATGCAGCGATGAGAGCTGTGTCCGACTGGCTCCAAGTAAGTTCATGGATCCAGGTTGGACCCTGTGTACGGTCGTAAAGCACTGCGTACCTTGTCATGAGGTTCGTAGGTTCGAGTCTCCGTCGGCCAGAGATCAGTGTTTGTGAATATTTCGCCTGCTCTTGCGAATTCCTAGCATATATATATATATATATATCCCCAGCATCAACACATCATCAGGAGCTTGCAATGTTGCAGAAAAGAGAAGTCCAAGCAAATACTATCACAGGGAGTGCCTTTGCAAAGGTACTCCTATTATATATGTATATGTGTATATATATATATATATCACTGTCTTGCCAGATACGACAGTTTAGATGTCACTCTAAACATCAAATATCCCAACCCCCTCATTTAGAGTGCAGGCACTGTACTTCCCACCTCCAGGACTCATGTCCGGCTGACCGGTTCCCTGAATCCCTTCACAAAATATTACATTTATTACAGGAAGATACCACCTTTGGGAAAGAGATCTGGTAGCTCTGGGATCCTTGGTTTACCTAATGAGTTTGTCACCTAACTCTTTCAGAAAATTAAGCGCACATTTGACCCAGACTCCGAGAGTCTCTGGTCTTATTTTAAGGAAGATACAGCATGGTGACAGGCAGCTGTGTTTGTTGATCTTCTGGGCCTCAAACTGGCTGCACCATCCCTTCACCTTCAGAGTATTGTATGTACTGTAGGTGTATAGGTGTAATGTCATGCAGTCTGCTCACCTTTATTTTGTACATTTTTGAAAGCGACTGGTTATGTAGAGCATTTCGGGCAGATCAAGACATTTCGGACAGATGCAAGACATTTCGGTCGGATAGGACATTTTGGACAGATGTAGGCCATTTTAGGCAGATGTAACTGCAGCAGAAAAGGGAGGAGCAGGAGCACAGGAAAAGGAGGAGGAGAAAGAGGAAGAGGAGAAGGAAAAGGAGGATTGTGCCGTGTTGGTGTGGCAGTTATCGTACATCAGCCAGGCGTGTTGATGCTGCAGTTGTCGTACATCAGACATGCATCTTGGTAAGGCAGTTGTTGTACATCACCCATACATGTTAGTGCAGAGGTTGTCGTACATCAGCCATACATGTTGGTGCAGCAGTTGTCGTACATCAGCCAGGCGTGTTGGTACGGCAGTTGTACATCAGCTATGCGTGTTGGTACGGCAGTTGTCATACATCAGCCATGCGTGTTGGTGCGGCAGTTGTCGTACATCATCCATGCGTGTTGGTATGGCAGTTGTCGTACATCAGCCATGCGTGTTGGTGCGGCAGTTGTCGTACATCAGCCATGCGTCTTCCCAGTGAATGAGATTCCTCAAAGATGACGTCACGCTAGTGGAGCCCCCGCTTACATCTGTTGTTGTTGGTTACGCTGTTGTTAATGCTGTTGCTATTGTTGGTGTTGGTGCTGCTGTTGTTGGTGATGCTGTTGTTGTTGCTGCTGTTGTCGGTGTTGCTGGTGCTGTTGTTGCTGCTGCTGGTGCTGCTGTTGGTACTGCTGTTGCTGGTGTTGGTGCTGCTGTTGTTGGTATTGTTGGTGATGCTATTGTTGGTGCTGCTGGTGCTGTTGTTGGTGTTGGTGCTGCTGTTGTTGGCATTGTTGGTGATGCTGTTGTTGGTGTTGGTGATGCTGTTGTTGATGTCGCTGGTGCTGTTGTGGGTGCTACTGGTGCTGTTGTGATGCTGGTGCTGTTCTTGGTGCTGCCGCTGCTTTTGTTGTTGCTGCTGCTGGTGTTGTTGGTGTTGCTGTTGGTGATGCTGTTGTTGGTGCTGCTGTTGTTGGTAGTGCTGCTGTTATTGTTGGTGGTGCTGGTGCTGTTGTTGGTGCTGCTGCTTCTGCTGTTGGTGTTGCTACTGTTGGTGGTGGTGCTGTTGTTGGTGTTTCTGCTTCTGCTGCTGTTGGTGGTGCTGCTGGTGTTGGTGGTGCTGCTGGTGTTGGTGGTGCTGCTGGTGTTGTTGGTGCTGCTGGTGTTAGTGCTGTCGCTGCTGTTGGTGCTGCTGCTGTTGTTAGTGGTGCGGCTGTTGTTGGTGTTGCTGCTGTTGTTAGTGGTACGGCTGTTGTTGGTGTTGCTATTGTTGTTGCTGTTGCTACTGCTATTGTTGTTGGTGTTGCTTGGGGTTTATTTAGCTTTATTCATCTCCTTTATTCATCCTGTTTAATTATCATATCCCTAGTGACTGATATTACATAATTTGATTTCTTCAGGTCCATAATAATAATAATAATAATAATAATAATAATAATAATAATAATAATAATAATAATTACTAGAACATTGTTTGTGTCTTCTTGGATGAAGACGAAAAAAATAATAATTAAAAATCGAGCACATTTCTTTCTCCTTGTGAGTGAGAGTCTTGAGTTAGTTTTAAGAGGACCAACTTTTCTCTAGTCTTTGTTTTATGTACGTCAAGGACCCCAGTGGAATCAAGGACCCCAGTGGAATCAAGGACCCCAATGGAATCAAGGACCCAATACAATCAAGGACCCCCAATACAATCAAGGACCCCCAATACAATCAAGGACCCCCAATACAATCAAGGACCCCCCAATACAATCAAGAATCCCAATAGAATCAAGGACCCCAATGTAATCAAAGACCCCATTGTAATCAAGGATCCCAATAGAAATAAGTTACTGTCTTTTTTGGGTAATTTGCACGTATGTTACTATGATGAAAAAAAACCACAGGCCTTTCTGTTGCAATTAACACATCATCAGGAGCTTGCAATGTTACAGAAATAGAGTATGAAGTCAAGGAAGGTCCGTTCGCGTGAACGTCACTGGCATCACTGAAGAATGGGATACTTGTGTAACATTTGGGAATATTTATTGTGGAAGCGTTTCAGCAGACAGTATCTTCTTTAGTTCAATACACAGAATACGGTGAAAGATGACGAGGAGTTTGAGGTAATCAGTCCCTCAGCCTGGTGTCGATGTGTTCAGTCCCAGTTGTCAGTAACGGTGTTACAATATGTCTACAGTATATGTCTAACCAGCAGTTAGCACCAGTTGGCCTGGACAGTCAATCATCCCCAGCTTCTCTTCTCAGCAGAAAGCCTCACACTACATGGCGCCCTCTCTTCCTAATTATGTCTCTCGCTGACCTATACCTGCTAATCAGATCCTCACTGTCAAGTCTTGGCAACAACTTATCCTTAATTTATCATTCATGATGCTATCAAAATGGCTAAGCATATGCTGCATTCAAGCCAGTCCAGGAAAATAACCCCCCTGCCACCTCCTCCTCATATCTCTAAGACAAAAAGCCCTGTCAATGAAATTGATTTGAGAATCACAGACAAGAATACCTTACCTTATTTTGTAGTGTCTGACGAGACTTCGATGACCCCACACTCCCCAGGGAACACAAGCAATAATAATAACAATCTTTATTTCTACGAATACATAATACAACTTATACAGACCATAGCTGACATCAGTGACATACTATATAGAAAACCCTGGTTATGCAGAGCATTTCCCGCAACTTAGGTTAATTTTGTCCCCAGGATGCGACCCACACCAGTCGACTAACACCCAAGTACTTACTTACTGCTAGGTGCACAGGGACAGCATGTGTCTTAGGGAGAGACGCCCCCAATGTTTCCACCCGTACTGGGGATCGAACCACGGACCTCAGTGTGTATGGTGAGTACGCTACCAACCGAGCTACGGGACACCAGAAAGGAGTTCACAGTCTCGATAGCTTAGGGCCACACCAGCTTCCAGTGGTTGTGGCAGCAGGTGCAGGCGTTGGTGTGGCTGGTCTTCCCCTCCTTGTTCCGGGGAAGTCTCGTGCACTGATCTCCAAGACTCGTGCACTGATCTCCAAGACTCGTGCACTGATCTCCAAGACTCGTGCACTGATCTCCAAGACTCTTTTCGCCATCTGATCTTAGAGTCTTCACATTCTCTCCCCCGGGTTCTTGTAGATGATGAGCTCACCTGGTGTCTCTCCGCAAACATCTTTGTTATCCATCACCTGCGTGGTCACCTCTCGAACGATACATCTTTGTGTGACTTATCACCCCACCTGCTAACGTCACTCGCTACTCATCCTCGACACGATCCAGGTACTCTGTTGATCAGTCGCGCTGACTCATCAGCACTTGCTACTCATCCAAGTCGACTCGCTACTCATCCAAGTCGACTCGCTACTGATCCAGGTCAACTCGCTACTGATCCAAGTCGACTCGCTACTCATCCAAGTCGACTCGCTACTCATCCAAGTCGACTCGCTACTGATCCAAGTCGACTCGCTACTGATCCAGGTCAACTCGCTACTGATACAGGTCAACTCGCTACTGATCCAGGTAAACTCGCTACTGATCCAAGTCAACTCGCTACTGATCCAGGTCAACTCGCTACTGATCCAGGTCAACTCGCTACTGATCCAGGTCAACTCGCTACTGATCCAGGTCAACTCGCTACTGATCCAGGTCAACTCGCTACTGATCCAGGTCAACTCGCTACTGATCCAGGTCAACTCGCTACTGATCCAGGTCAACTCGCTACTGATCCAGGTCAACTCGCTACCGTATTTAAGCCTCAGTAGCTTGCCAAGTTTCACAGTCCTGGTTTTTAACAATTGACGGAGATGATGACCTTGAAATTGTGTGTACTCACCTATTTGTGGTTGCAGGGGTCGAATCACAGTTCCAGCCCCGCCTCTTCCCTAGTCGCTACTAGGTCCACTCTCCCTGCTCCATGAGCTTTATCGTACCTCTTCTTGGTGTGTGTGTGTACTCACCTAGTTGTGGTTGCAGGGGTCGATTCACAGCTCCTAGCCCTGTGTGTGTGTGTGTGCCAAACTGTCAGAAGTACTTACATGCGTACATACATGCGCAGTTTTTTTTAAGTACAGGTTGACTGCGCAGATATTTGCTGATAGTTCTCTTAGGATTTATGTGGTTACTTCTGGTGCTGATAGTCTGCGCACCTCTGATGACAGTCACACGCGCAGTCTTGGTGCAAATTACGTGATTACTCTCCGTGTTTGCGCCGGTGGCCGCGCTCAACCAGCCTCGCTAACCGGTTCTTCACCTCGTTGAACGAGGTCCTCAACCAGCCTCGCTAACCTGTTCTTCACCTCGTTGAACGAGGTGCTCAACCAGCCTCGCTAACCGGTTCTTCACCTCGTTGAACGAGGTCCTCAACCAGCCTCGCTAACCGGTTCTTCACCTCGTTGAACGAGGTCCTCAACCAGCCTCGCTAACCGGTTCTTCACCTCGTTGAACGAGGTCCTCAACCAGCCTCGCTAACCGGTTCTTCACCTCGTTGAACGAGGTGCTCAACCAGCCTCGCTAACCTGTTCTTCACCTCGTTGAACGAGGTGCTCAACCAGCCTCGCTAACCTGTTCTTCACCTCGTTGAACGAGGTGCTCAACCAGCCTTGCTAACCTGTTCTTCACCTCGTTGAACGAGGTCCTCAACCAGCCTCGCTAACCGGTTCTTCACCTCGTTGAACGAGGTCCTCAACCAGCCTCGCTAACCGGTTCTTCACCTCGTTGAACGAGGTGCTCAACCAGCCTTGCTAACCTGTTCTTCACCTCGTTGAACGAGGTGCTCAACCAGCCTCGCTAACCTGTTCTTCACCTCGTTGAACGAGGTCCTCAACCAGCCTCGCTAACCGGTTCTTCACCTCGTTGAACGAGGTGCTCAACCAGCCTCGCTAACCTGTTCTTCACCTCGTTGAACGAGGTGCTCAACCAGCCTCGCTAACCTGTTCTTCACCTCGTTGAACGAGGTGCTCAACCACCTTGCTAACCTGTTCTTCACCTCGTTGAACGAGGTGCTCAACCAGCCTAGCTAACCTGTTCTTCACCTCGTTGAACGAGGTGCTCAACCAGCCTTGCTAACCTGTTCTTCACCTCGTTGAACGAGGTGCTCAACCAGCCTCGCTAACCTGTTCTTCACCTCGTTGAACGAGGTCCTCAACCAGCCTCGCTAACCGGTTCTTCACCTCGTTGAACGAGGTGCTCAACCAGCCTCGCTAACCTGTTCTTCACCTCGTTGAACGAGGTGCTCAACCACCTCGCTAACCGGTTCTTCACCTCGTTGAACGAGGTGCTCAACCAGCCTTGCTAACCTGTTCTTCACCTCGTTGAACGAGGTGCTCAACCAGCCTTGCTAACCTGTTCTTCACCTCGTTGAACGAGGTGCTCAACCAGCCTTGCTAACCTGTTCTTCACCTCGTTGAACGAGGTGCTCAACCAGCCTTGCTAACCTGTTCTTCACCTCGTTGAACGAGGTGCTCAACAAGCCTCGCTAACCTGTTCTTCACCTCGTTGAACGAGGAGCTCAACCAGCCTCGCTAACTGGTTCTTCACTTCGTTGAACGAGGTGCTCAACAGCCTGCTAACCTGTTCTCACTCGTTGAACGAGGTGCTCAACAGCCTGCTAACGAGCTTCACGCGTTAACGAGGTGCTCAACGAGGCTGCTCAACGAGGTGCTCAACGAGGTGCTCAACGAGGCTGCTCAACGAGGCGCTCAACGAGGCGCTCAACGAGGCGCTCAACGAGGTGCTCAACGAGGTGCTCAACGAGGCGCTCAAGGAGGTGCTCAACGAGGCGCTCAACGAGGTGCTCAACGAGGTGCTCAACGAGGCGCTCAACGAGGCGCTCAAGGAGGTGCTCAACGAGGCGCACAACGAGGTGCTCAAAGGCGTCAGAGGCTCAACGAGGTGCTCAACGAGGTGCTCAACGAGGTGCTCAACGAGGTGCTCAACGAGGCGCTCAAGAGGTGCTCAACGAGGCGCACAACGAGGTGCTCAACGAGGTGCTCAACGAGGTGCTCAACGAGGCGCTCAACGAGGTCGCTCAACGAGGCGCTCAACGAGGGCTAGGCTCAACGAGGTGCTCAACGAGGTGCTCAACGAGGTGCTCAACGAGGCGCTCAACGAGGCGCTCAACGAGGTGCTCAACGAGGTGCTCAACGAGGTGCTCAACGAGGCGCTCAACGAGGCGCTCAACGAGGTGCTCAACGAGGCGCTCAACGAGGTGCTCAACGAGGCGCCAACGAGGTGCTCAACGAGGTGCTCAACGAGGCGCCAACGAGGGCTCAACGAGGCGCTCAACGAGGTGCTCAACTGAGGCGCTCAGGCTAACGAGGTGCTCAACGAGGCGCTCAACGAGGTGCTCAACGAGGCGCTCAACGAGGTGCTCAACGAGGGCTCAACGAGGCGCTCAACGAGGCGCTCAACGAGGTGCTCAACGAGGTGCTCAACGAGGTGCTCAACGAGGCGCTCAACGAGGCGCTCAACGAGGTGCTCAACGAGGCGCACAACGAGGTGCTCAACGAGGCGCACAACGAGGTGCTCAACGAGGCGCACAACGAGGTGCTCAACGAGGCGCACAACGAGGTGCTCAACGAGGCGCTCAAACAATAATAAACATCTCTTATGCCGGGAACTTTAGCCATTTTTTAACGAGAATTTCTTCAAATGTGTCGAGTGTAAACGAAGGGATTATATATCCCCCCTTGACCTGAACCCCCTACTTGACCTCCTTACGACGAACCCTTAATTGACCAACTGAAACCCTTACTTACCCCCTACCTTGACCCTGAACCCCTTACTTGACCCTGAACCCTTTTGACACCTGAACCCCTTACTTGACCCCTGAACCCCCTTACTTGACCCCTGAACCCCCTTACTTGACCCCTGAACCCCCTTACTTGACCCCTGAACCCCCTTACTTGACCCCTGAACCCCCTTACTTGACCCCTGAACCCTATTTGACCCTGAACCCCTTACTTGACCCTGAACCCCTTACTTGACCTCTGAACCCCTTACTTGACCCTTGAACCCCTTACTTGACCCCTGAACCCCTTACTTGACCCCTGAACCCCTTACTTGACCCCTGAACCCCTATTTAACCCCTGAGCCCCCTTGACCCCTGAACCCCCTTACTTGACCCTGAACCCCTTACTTGACCCCTGAACCCCCAACTTGACCCCTGAACCCCCTTACTTGAACCCTGAGGGCAAGCTCCCTTCAAGGGGGAGGCTACCTACCTGGAGGTAGCCTCAGGCTGGTGAAGGGCTCTTCATCCAGGGAGTTGACGCCGTCCTTCTCTGGTATCAAACCTGATTGCTTCTCGTTCCTCATCTGATGTACGACCCCTGTGTATTTAGCGCTTACCCAGTAATTTAATAATAATGTAACAATAATAATTATAATAATTATAATTATAATGCTACCCTCCCTTCCCCGACCCCTCTCCCCCCTCCTCAATCCTCTTAATCCTCTCGTGTGTCAGAGTAACAAGAAAAAACACCACCACCAGCACCGCCATCAACACCACCACCAGCAGCACCACCGGCATCACCACCAACACCTTACATTTGTGGTCACAGTGGTGCCTATGCTAACCTTCCTATGGTGTATAAATATACCTAGGTAGATGAATCTTATTGTAGCCAGCTGACCTAGTGGCCAGCGCGTCGGTCTGGAGCTTTAAGACTCTCTCACCGCGAGTTCCATCCCCACCCGTACCCTGGTTTGTTTGCAATCTTCCAGAGGGGAGGACGGTCAACAACAGGTCTCCTCAAAGGCAACAAAGTAACAACGACTAGAGACAAATACAAATATTTACTCTTCAGCACAGTATTCAACTTAAGATTTACATATTATAACATTGCTAAACACAAAGAGAGCCACTAGCCTGCCTGAGCATTCCTGTTAGGTAAGGTTCGTCAGGAAACAGGATAAGTGTTTCCTGACGCGGATCTTAGTCACATGATGATACGCCGTTGGAGCTTTTGGTCATCTGACCGAGGCCTTCCGCTGGCTTACCTGTCCACCCCTTTAAAAATTATGGTCATAGTTATAACCATTGTATTGTCTATTCCTGTCAATGAGTTCTTACTGCCCGCCTCACACACTGCCCGTCTCACTGCCCGCCTCACACACTGCCTGCCTCACACTGCCCGCCTCACACACTGCCTGCCTCACACACTGCCTGCCTCACACACTGCCAGCCTCACACACTGCCTGCCTCACACACTGCCTGCCTCACACACTGCCTGCCTCGCACACTGCCTGCCTCACACACTGCCCGCCTCACACACTGCCTGCCTCACACACTGCCAGCCTCACACACTGCCGCCTCACACACTGCCCGCCTCACACACTGCCCGCCTCACACACTGCCCGCCTCACACACTGCCCGCCTCACACACTGCCTGCCTCACACACTGCCCGCCTCACACACTGCCTGCCTCACACACTGCCTGCCTCACACACTGCCTGCCTCACACACTGCCCGCCTCACACACTGCCCGCCTCACACACTGCCCACCTCACACACTGCCCGCCTCACACACTGCCCGCCTCACACACTGCCGCCTCACACACTGCCGCCTCACACTGCCGCCTACACACTGCCTGCCTCACACACTGCCCGCCTCACACACTGCCTGCCTCACACACTGCCCGCCTCACACACTGCCTGCCTCACACACTGCCCGCCTCACACACTGCCCGCCTCACACACTGCCGCCTCCACACTGCCGCCTCACACACTGCCGCCTCACACTGCCAGCCTCACACACTGCCGCCTCACACCTGCCTGCCTCACACCTGCCTGCCTGCACACTGCCTCCTCACACTGCCTGCCTCACACTGCCTGCCTCACACACTGCCGCCTCACCACTGCCCTGCCTCACACTGCCGCCTCACACTGCCTGCCTCACACTCCGCTCTCACACTGCCCGCTCACACACTGCCGCCTCACACACTGCCTGCCTCACACACTGCCCGCCTCACACACTGCCCGCCTCACACACTGCCGTCTCACACACTGCCTACCTCACACACTGCCTGCCTCACACACTGCCCGCCTCACACACTGCCTGCCTCACACACTGCCTGCCTCTACACTGCCTGCCCACACACTGCCCGCCTCACACACTGCCTACTGCCGCCCCACACACTGCCTGCCTCACACACTGCCTGCCTCACACACTGCCCGCCTCACACACTGCCCGCCACACACTGCCCGCCTCACACACTGCCTGCTCCACACTGCCCCTCACACACTGCCCGCCTACACTGCCCGCCTCACACTGCCGCCTCACACACTGCCTGCTCTCACACTGCCGCCTTCACACTGCCTGCCTCACACACTGCCCACCTCACACACTGCCCGCCTCACACACTGCCTGCCTCACACACTGCCTGCCTCACACACTGCCCACCTCACACACTGCCCGCCTCACACACTGCCCACCTCACACACTGCCCACCTCACACACTGCCTGCCTCACACACTGCCTGCCACACACTGCCTGCCTCACACACTGCCGCCTCACACACTGCCCGCCTCTACACACTGCCTGCACACACTGCCTGCCTCACACTGCCCGCCTCACACACTGCACACTGCCTCACACACTGCCAGCCCTACACACTGCCCTCACACTGCCCACCTCACACACTGCCCGCCTCCACACTGCCGCCTACACACTGCCTCCAGCTCACACACTGCTGCAACACTGCCTACCACATACTAGCCTATGCTCACAACTGCCTGACTCACACTGCCTTCCTCACACTGCCTAGATCACACTGCATGCTACACACTGTACCGCTCTACAATGCAACCTTCACACTGACCCTTGACATGAACTTGCACAGCTGCACACTGCTTGCACAACTGGAACTCTTGCACACTGCCGACACTCCTTGACACTGCGCCACACACTGCCAGACTCGGACACCTGCTGCCACACACTGCGCCACACTCTACACACTGCGCCAACTCTTGCTCAACTGAACCTTACACAGCACTCACTACCTTTCAACTGACTGCACACACTCTTGCTAAACTGCACCTTTGCAATGCTGCCTCACACCTCCTGTCAACACTGGCACACCTTTGCTACAACTGCCACCTCCTGAGCACTGGCAACTGCTGCTCACACTACTGCTGCCACATGCATCAGCTCACACTGCAAATGCGCTACACACTGCTGCCTTGCAGCACTGCCTCAACACTGACCTACACTGCAAGCACTGCACACACGCCTCTTGACATGCTGCTACACTGCTTGAACTGAACCTTTAGCTACACCTTTCAACTGCCCTTACAACTGGACCTTCACTGCGATGACACCTGCCTGCAACACTGGCCAACCTGCCTGCTCACAACTGCCTGCACACACTGCCTCTAACACTGCCAACACTGCATAACGCTGCAACTCTACACATGCACTCAAACTCGAAATCTTATGTAGTGGAACACTTGCTGTACGATGGAACCTTTGAATGAACCTTGTAAGATGGAACCTTTAATGACCTTTACAGTGGAACCTTTAACTGGAACCTACAACTGCCGACACTCTGCACAACTGCACCTCCACACGCACTCACACGCACCTGACACTGCGCTCACACCTTGCTCACAAAGCCACTTTGACAACTGCGAACGCTTTAATCGGAACTGCCCTTTAAGCAATGGCAACCCTCCTTGACACTGACACACACTGGCACATGCTCTTTGACAGCATGGACACCTTGACTAGATGGACGACCTTTGACATGCGACCTTTGAATGCGAACTGCTTTGGAGACACTGCGTACACTGCTTGACATGAACCTCTGACAACTGGAACGACTTTGAGCTAGAACTTGGAGATAACCTGAAGATACTCTTTGAATGAACCTTGAAGATGGAACCTTCATGCAGATCGGAACCTTGGAGATGGAACCTTTGAGATGGAACCTTGGGATGGAACCTTTGGAAGATGGAACTCTTTGAAGATGGAACCTTTGAAGATGGAACCTTTGGAAGATGGAACACTGGAAGATGGAACCTTTGAGAGATGGAACCTTTGAAGATGGAACCATTGAGATGGAACTTTGAAGATGGAACCTTTGGAGATGGAACCTTTGAAGATGGAACCTTTGAAGATGGAACCTTTGAAGATGGAACCTTTGAAGATGGAACCTTTGGAGATGGAACCTTTGGAGATGGAACCTTTGGAGATGGAACCTTTGGAGATGGAACCTTTGAAGATGGAACCTTTGAAGATGGAACCTTTGGAGATGGAACCTTTGAAGATGGAACCTTTGGAGATGGAACCTTTGAAGATGGAACCTTTGAAGATGGAACCTTTGGAGATGGAACATTTGGAGATGGAACCTTTGAAGATGGAACCTTTGGAGATGGAACCTTTGAAGATGGAACCTTTGGAGATGGAACCTTTGGAGATGGAACCTTTGAAGATGGAACCTTTGAAGATGGAACCTTTGGAGATGGAACATTTGGAGATGGAACCTTTGGAGATGGAACCTTTGGAGATGGAACCTTTGAAGATGGAACCTTTGAAGATGGAACCTTTGGAGATGGAACCTTTGAAGATGGAACCTTTGGAGATGGAACCTTTGAAGATGGAACCTTTGAAGATGGAACCTTTGGAGATGGAACATTTGGAGATGGAACCTTTGGAGATGGAACCTTTGGAGATGGAACCTTTGAAGATGGAACCTTTGAAGATGGAACCTTTGGAGATGGAACCTTTGAAGATGGAACCTTTGGAGATGGAACCTTTGAAGATGGAACCTTTGAAGATGGAACCTTTGGAGATGGAACCTTTGGAGATGGAACCTTTGAAGATGGAACCTTTGGAGATGGAATCTTTACTGATGACAATAAATGAATGAAATACTTAAATCCGAGTAATGGTGAGGGTTTAGCGCGGCAGTACTCGAAAGACACGGGAGCAAAAACTAGGACATATTTATTAGAAAACGTTTTAGTCTCAGGACCGAAACATTTTGAGGTGGTCAGTCCCTCAGCCAGGCTGAGGGACTGACCACCTCAAATACTTTTTTCTCCAAGGTTGATGGACTGATTACATCATCTTTATTTCATTACTACTGCTGCCCTTGTATATGACTGAAGAAGTCTACTGTGTAGGCGAAACGTTTCCTCAGTGAAGATACCCAACTGTTGCATATGTCTTAATCTTCGAAGAAGCCATTGATTGCATGTTCACGCACTCTGCCGCTGACCCTGACTCATGCAACTCGATATTCGCCAAGCGTAGGAAGTCATTGTCATGTATTAAATATTCCAGTGAGAAGGAACTCGGAGACCAGAGTCATTCCAGGTAGACAGGCGAAATTCCAGAACTGGAAAACGTACAGAGAATCTTTAAAGCTTGGATAAACTCAGTCAAGCACCTCAATTACTGGGAATGCGATGAGTACACTGAGAGATAATTTTCTAAGTGTAAAAGGACCACGACTCTTCAGCACCCTCCCTTCATGCATAAGGAAGATTACCAATAGACGTCCTAGCTGTCTTCAGAAGGGTAACTCGACAAATTCCTCCACGCAGTTCTTGATCAGTCGAGCTGTGGTGAATACGTTGGCCTGCGTGCGGCAGTCACCAACAACCTGATCGATCAGGTCAACAACCAGGAGGAGGCCTGGTCTGGGACCGAACCCCAGGAGCGGTGATTCCAGGAAGTAACTACAAGTAACCTACAGGTAACCACCACCACCATTCGTTACCAGGAGTAACTACCACAACAATCACTAGCAATATGCAAAGCAAAACATCACGAGCAAACACTTCTCCCTCAAAGAATGCCAAACACTTCTCCCTCAAAGAATGCCAAACACTTCTCCCTCAAAGAATGCCAAACACTTCTCCCTCAAAGAATGCCAAACACTTCTCCCTCAAAGAATGCCAAACACTTCTCCCTCAAAGAATGCCAAACACTTCTCCCTCAAAGAATGCCAAACACTTCTCCCTCAAAGAATGCCAAACACTTCTCCCTCAAAGAATGCCAAACACTTCTCCCTCAAAGAATGCCAAACACTTCTCCCACCCAAGTATCACCAGCAACCATAACAAACACACACTAGCAGTATCTACAAGACGTGATGTGCTACAAGACGTGAGGTGCTACAAGACGTGAGGTGCTACAAGACGTGAGGTGCTACAAGACGTGAGGTGCTACAAGACGTGAGGTGTGCTACAAGACGTGAGGTGCTACAAGACGTGAGGTGCTACAAGACGTGATGTGCTACAAGACGTGAGGTGCTACAAGACGTGAAGTGTGCTACAAGACGTGAGGTGCTACAAGACGTGATGTGCTACAAGACGTGAGGTGCTACAAGACGTGAGGTGCTACAAGACGTGAGGTGTGCTACAAGACGTGAGGTGCTACAATAGGTGAGGTGCTACAAGACGTGAGGGGCTACAAGACGTGAGGTTCTACAAGACGTGAGGTTCTACAAGACGTGAGGTTCTACAAGACGTGAGGTTCTACAATAGGTGAGGTGCTACAAGACGTGAGGGGCTACAAGACGTGAGGTTCTACAAGACGTGAGGTGCTACAATAGGTGAGGTGCTACAAGACGTGAGGGGCTACAAGACGTGAGGTTCTACAAGACGTGAGGTTCTACAAGACGTGAGGTTCTACAAGACGTGAGGTTCTACAAGACGTGAGGTGTGCTACAAGACGTGAGGTTCTACAAGACGTGAGGTTCTACAAGACGTGAGGTTCTACAAGACGTGAGGTGCTACAAGACGTGAGGTGTGCTACAAGAATGTGTAGCTCGACTGTGTCCCGTAGCTGGGCTGATAGCGTTCTCAGCTCGTACATTGAGGTCCGTGGTTCGATCCCCGGTACAGGTGGAAACATTAAGACGTGTTTCCATAAGACACCTGATGTCCCTCTTCACCCATCAGTTTAAAATAGGTACCTGGGTGTTTGTCGACTGGTGTGGGTCGCATCCTGGGACAAAACTGACCTAATTTGCGGAAAATGCTCAGCATAACAAGGGGCTTTCTATATAGTAGTATGTCATTGATGTCAGCTATGGTCTGTATACCTTGTATTAGATGAGAGGTGTGGCAAATGACAAGAGGGGTGCCACATGATGAGAGGGGTGCCACAATGAGGTATGCTGGCTCCAAGAGTGTTTATTTGGCACTCGTAAAAGATAATATTTACCTCCGTTGTGGTCACCTCTAATGGTGAACTCCTTCACCATGACTCTGAATGCCTGTGTAACTCTCTGAGTGCTCTTGTGTGACTATCTGAGTGCCTGTATGACTATCTGATTGCCCGTGTGACTATCTGAGTACTTGTGTGACTATCTGAGTGCCTGTATGACTATCTGATTGCCCGTGTGACTGAGTACTTGTGTGAATATCTGAGTGAATGCATGACTATCTGAGTGAATGCATGACTGAGTGAATACATGACTATCTGATTGCCTGTGTTACTATGTGAGTGCTTGTGTGACTGAGTGCCTTTTTGACTATCTGATTGCCTGTGTTACTATCTGAGTGGTTGTTGACTCTCTGAGTACTTGTGTAATTCTTTGAGTTCCTGGGAGGGCCCTAGGTGCCTTGATTCTCCACTTAGGGGCCCTATATATATTAGGTTAGATCTATTTTAATGTGACAGTTATGTATATATTAGATCAATATTTTAAAAACAGTGGTGACGACTAGACTGGGACCCAATTAGGTTGAACATTTGCCTCAGGTTCCAAGGTTCTCTGATCCTAGTGGAAGGGATTGGTACTGAGGCCCCAAGTCCCCATACTTGTTGAATTAAGACCTTTCTGTGACGAGCAGTGCTGTTGTTGCCTAAGTAAAGGGGCTAGAGGTGTCAGCAAGAGCAGACTCTCAAGTATAGTCCCAGGCCAGTAGTCTGCCACTCTTCCAGGGACACATTGTGATCCTATTATTGCGGTCAGCTAGATTACTAGGATCACCGGATGTTTCTCAGCCGAGCACTCAGCCGTAGCGAGGATTCTCCTGCTGATGTTGTTGACTTCGTTGTGTCTTGCATGCCAACCCTTGCAACTTTTGCAGTTTACACCACGTAGACCATATTGGTCCGAGTTCGTTTTTTCCTCAAATGCACTCATATGCAGTGTGAATGTGGTTCGAAACGCATGTCCATTACCGAACTAGGAACTGTTGAGAGAAAGTCTCCAGAGTGATTTGCACTCACAGCATGGGGGGAAGTATTCTCCCTGTTGGACTTTGTGGCCACGAGCATATCTTTATACAACCTTTTTGCACTGGGGTTCTCCCAGTAGGCCAGCATTACAGAGGGCTTTGTGTTGAAGCCGTGAGTCTCCCAGTGAAGCCGTGAGTCTTCCAGTGAAGCCGTGAGTCTCCCAGTGAAGCTGAGGCCACACACGCCAGCTATATCACCCAGGAGATCTGGCAGAATTTGCTCTACTAATTCTTGTGATGCTGTAAAGGAGGATAAGACTGGCAAGTCAATATGGGAGGATGTGCATATCCCCATGACCTCTTCCAATGTAAACAAACTGACTGTTGTAGTGGCCAGGCTTAGGCTTGGTTACAAGTACTTCTGGCAGTTTGGCAGACACACAGATGATGGTCAAACTAAATGGTCACTATCTTAAACATTATGTGCCTAATTGTCCACTTATTGAGGAATATAGAGATGTATATTAACCTATGTGACATGTCAAGATATCTTATTAATGAAAATAAGATACCAGATATATTAAGCAAATTTTCTAGATTTGCTTAATATATAAATTTGCTTGTAACAGATAAGTGAACTGTAGATATAAATCCAGACGTACTTCTGTTAACCCTTTTGGGGCCTAGCTCCTGGGCCTTTCGTGTGTCCATATGCTCTTGCGTTACCCTCCACAGGATGGATATGGGGTGCATACTGTGGGGTGCACAATAAGGGGTGGCAAAATCTAAACACATGACCTCAATTATCTACCTGACCTCATCTCAAATATGTCATTTTCCTGGTCACTTTGTGTCACTCACACCCCATACTCCGTCTATATATACCATTATTTTTAAAATTTAAATGTCCCTGTGTTAAACCAGTTTAAGGGTATCAATTACCGAGGTTTATGGTTTATCCCCAGACCCCCTGGTCAGACTGGTGGCGCCTCTTGCAACTATTGTCATCAGAACAAAGGAGGAGCGTCGCAGCAAAGCTGTAGGTGAACTTTGAGACGAAGAAAATAGGTGAACTTTGAGACGAAGAAAATAGGTGAACTTTGAGACGAAGAAAATAAGACAGTAGATTCTGGTGGCCTGGTGGCTAAAGCTCTCGCTTCACACGGCGAGGGTCTGGGTTCGATTCCCAGCCAGGGTAGAAACATTGGGCGTGTTTCTTTACACCTGTTGTCTATGTTCACTCATCAGTAAAGTGGGTAACTGGGTGTTAGTCGACTGGTGTGGGTCGCATCCTGGGACACACCTAATTGCGGGGCTTTCTATATAGTAGTATGTCATTGATGTCAGCTCTGGTCTGTATACCAAGTACATGTACTTGTAGTAAATAAAGATATTATTGGGTAGAAGGTGACTACTGTCGGCTGCATCAGTGGCTGTTGCGTGTATATTGACAAACATGCAGGAGAGAAAAGTCAGTATGGAGACAAAAATAAGGAAGATTGTAAACTTGTACCTGCTACTGGAGACCTCAGCAGCTGGTATAGAGAAGTGAAGACAACATTGGACACGTAACGACTGGTATAAGCAACCAACCGAGGTTCATTCTGAGAAGAAACAAATGAACGACCACCGTTACTTTATATATGGTTGTGTCTCAGGAGATGGGAGAGGATGCTATGTCTAGACCTGTTACTTAACACTGTAGCTGCTACAGTGGTGCTACAGTGTAGCACCACCACGTGGGCAGATGAGGGGCAGGGGAGGGGTACCCGGCGGTAGGAGTACCCATCCCACTCGCCCACTCTCCCCTCTCTCTAGTCCTTCCCTCCCTCTCATCATCTCCCTCTCTCCCACATAGCTCTTCCCAACCCACCACTATACATAGGATGGGATAGGTGTCCTCAGGGATGCTGACTCACACATAAGAGTAACTGCTGCCTGCTGGAACCTGTCGTAGCTGCTCAACCCACACACCAACCACTACCACTACTGCTACTACCACTAATACTACTACTACTACTGTTGTTACTTCTACTACCCACGCGACCTTCCACTTGACTCCTGCCACTATATGTACTCGTTTTTTAGTTATTTTAGTTGGAAGAGGGTGGGGGGAATGGTTGCTTTAGAGAAGGACCTGCCTAGTTTGGGCCAGTAGGCCTTTTGCGGTGTTCATTCTTAGGTTCTTATGTCTGACTATATCTTCAATGGCTGAAGTCTCCCAAATACAAGCTCAGGCTGGCGCCTCTTATGTATGATACCCACACACACACACACACACACACACACACACACACACACACACACACACACACACACACAAACACAAACTAGGTGAGTACACAAGCGCGGGAACCATACATAGTTTTAAGACAAGGTATGATAAAGCTCATGGAGCAGGGAGAGCAGAGACCCAGTAGCGGACAGCGAAGAGGCGGGGCCAGGAGCTGAGTCTCGACCCCTGCAACCACAATTAGGTGAGTACACACACTAGGTGTCAGGTGTTGCTGACAGGTGTCAAGATACAATGATTTAGTAAGAGGTGAGATGGTTACACCACTAGTATGACAGGGAATGACACAAATGTCATACCTGGAGGTCTATTGGTAATCCCCCTTATGCTGGGAGGCAGTTGACCAGTCTTGGACCCATTGCACTTACTGTGTTGTCTCTTAGTGTACTTACACCATACCTGCTATTCATTGAGGGGATGTTGCACCGCCTTCCGAGTCTTTTGCTTTCGTAGGGAGTGATTTCTGTGTGCAGATTTGGGACCAGTCCCTCTAGGATTTTCTAGGTGTAAATTATTATGTATCTTTCTCGCCTACGTTCCAAGCAGTACAGATCTCAGTAATTTAGGTGCCTGACAGAAGTGAGGGTTCAGGAGTGAGGGTGTCAGGAGTGAGGGGTGTCAGCAGTGAGGGGTGTCAGCAGTGAAGGTGTCAGGAGTGATGGTGTCAGCAGTGAGGGTGTCAGCAGTGAGGGTGTCAGCAGTGATGGTGTCAGCAGTGAGGGTGTCAGCAGTGAGGGTGTCAGGAGTGATGGTGTCAGCTGGGAGGGGTGTCAGCAGTGTGTCAGCAGTGATGGTGTCAGCAGTGAGGGGTGTCAGCAGTGATGGTGTCAGCAGTGAGAGGTGTCAGCAGTGAGGGTGTCAGGAGTGATGGTGTCAGCAGGGAGGGGTGTCAGCAGTGTGTCAGCAGTGATGGTGTCAGCATTGAAAGGTGTCAGCAGTGATGGTGTCAGCAGTGATGGTGTCATCAGTGGGGTGTCATCAGTGAGGGGTGTCAACAGTGAGGGTGTCAGCAGTGATGGTGTCAGCAGTGAGGGGTGTCAGCAGTGAGGGTGTCAGCAGTGAGAGTGTCAGCAGTGATGGTGTCAGCAGTGATGGTGTCATCAGTGAGGGCTGTCATCAGTGATGGTGTCAGCAGTGAGGGGTGTCAACAGTGAGGGTGTCAGCAGTGATGGTGTCAGCAGTAATAGTGTCGTGTGGGTCTTGGGAGAGATATATAGGAGGTCAAAGATACTCCTTGTTGGATGGTTACGGTATATTTACAGTGAGTGAAGGAGAGTCCAGCACACCGTCTGTCT
>WNWK01004129.1:0-25000 GCA_009830355.1 Cherax destructor
GGCGGCAGAGAGTTTGCATAAATGGAGAGAAATCAGAATGGGGGCGCGTCTCAAGCGGTGTTCCACAGGGGTCAGTTTTGGGCCCCCTGTTGTTTACAATTTACATAAACGACATAGATGAGGGAATAAATAGTAGCATAAGTAAATTTGCTGATGACACCAAATTGGCCGTCCAATTCATTCAAATGAGGACATTAGAGCACTCCAGGATGATTTGAATAGACTGATGCAGTGGTCGGAGAAGTGGCAGATGCAGTTTAATGTAAACAAATGCAAAGTTCTAAATGTTGGGCAGGACAATAACCAAGCCACATATAAGCTGAATAATACAGATCTTATTACTTGTAATTGCGAGAAGGATTTAGGAGTTCTGGTTAGTAGTAATCTGAAGCCTAGACAACAGTGCATAAGTGTTCGCAATAAAGCTAACAGAATCCTTGGCTTCATATCAAGAAGTATAAATAATAGAAGTCCTCAGGTTGTTCTTCAACTCTATATATCTTTGGTTAGGCCTCATTTAGATTATGCTGCACAGTTCTGGTCACCGTATTACAGAATGGATATAAATGCACTGGAAAACGTACAAAGGAGGATGACAAAGTTGATCCCTTGTATCAGAAATCTTCCCTATGAGGATAGACTGAGGGCCCTGAATCTGCACTCTCTAGAAAGGCGTAGAATTAGGGGGGATATGATTGAGGTGTACAAATGGAAAACAGGAATAAACAAAGGGGATGTAAATAGCGTGCTGAAAATATCCAACCAAGACAGGACTCGCAGCAATGGTTTCAAGTTGGAAAAGTTCAGATTCAGGAAGGATATAGGAAAGCACTGGTTTGGTAATAGAGTTGTGGATGAATGGAACAAACTCCCGAGTACCGTCATAGATGCTAAGACGTTGTGTAGTTTTAAAAATAGGTTAGATAAATACATGGGTGGGTGTGGATGGGTGTGAGTTTGGATCTGACTAGCTTGTAGTAGGTCAGATGCAGTGCTCCTTCCTTAAGTGAATGTAACCTGACCTGTACTAATTCCTTAAGTGGAAGTGACCTGACCAGGTGGTCGGCTGGACAATTATATGAGTGGGTGCGGTTGGGTGTGAATTGGTCCTGACTAGCTTGTGCTACTAGGTCAGATGCAGTGCTCCTTCCTTAAGTGAATGTAACCTGACCTGGCTGGGTAGGGGCATTGGCTTAAGCCGTTGGAGATTTGGACCTGCCTCGCATGGGCCAGTAGGCCTGCTGCAGTGTTCCTTCTTTCTTATGTTCTTATGTCAGCATATTTTACTGGCTGGATCTCAGGTTCACTTCCACTCATAATGTTATCTCATGAATGACATACAATAGCAACAAACAAACGTGGGATAGTGGGATATCTTTATTGACGAGACGTTTCGCCTTCTGAAGAAGACTTCTTCATTAGGAATACAGAGCAGACAACCCATGTAGTGGAGATGTAGACAGGTGATCAGTCCCTCTGATTTACTTCAAGTCTGAGGAGGGACTGACTACCTCAAAGTTATTTGCTTCTCTGTATTTCGACTGAAGAAACCAGCTGAACAGGCTTCTTCAGTCCAGTAACAGAGGAGGCAACAGAAGTGGTAGAAATATAAAGACGATGTAATTACGTAAAGACGTAACTGGGGTCAGTCCCTCAGCCTGGAGAAGAGTTATGCTTCAGTCTGGATCACTGCTTAAGGCTGGGGACTGACCACCTCAAAACGAACGTCTTCAAGGGTGATGGACTGATTACATCGTCTTTACATCTCTACTGCTTCTGTTGCCTCCTCTGTACTCGACTGAAGAAGCCTACTGTGTAGGCGAAACGTTTCGGAATAAAGCTACCTAAGTGCTGCAGATGTGTCTTACTTATCAACTTGTCGGTATTATGTATCATTACTATACTGATACTTGTATGATCCCCCCACCATCCAAACCCCCACCAGGTATGACTGGGAAGAAGTGATCCTGCCTAGCATGGGCCAGTGCCTTACTGCTGTCCTCTTCAAGTCCTGTTATTATTTCCACCAGTGAGCCGTGCCTCTTGTGGCACCATCCCCACGCCTCTTGTGGCACCATCCCCACGCCTCTTGTGGCACCATCCCCACGCCTCTTGTGGCACCATCCCCACGCCTCTTGTGGCACCATCCCCACGCCTCTTGTGGCACCATCCCCACGCCTCTTGTGGCACCATCCCCACGCCTCTTGTGGCACCATCCCCACGCCTCTTGTGGCACCATCCCCACGCCTCTTGTGGCACCATCCCCACGCCTCTTGTGGCACCATCCCCACGCCTCTTGTGGCACCATCCACACCTCACTTCTGGCACGTCATGCCAAATCGAAGTTGAGGAAGTGAACACATACCAAGAGCGAAGGACTGACCACCTCAAACTTCTTCAAGGCTAAGGCACTAATCACCTCATATCTACACCTCTATCACTTATGTTGTCTCATCGGAATTTCGACTTAAAAAGTCTGATGAGCAAGCGAAACGTCTCGGCAATAAAGTACTAAACTATTTATGCGTCTTGAATACTACCACTTCCCTGGATGACACCCAAAACATTTACTAATATCCATTTATTTACTGCCACCTGAACAAGAGCAGCTGGTGCAGGAAAACTTTCTCATACGTACAGTCCCGCCTGGGAATCGAACCTGGCTCATTTTTGTTTTGATCCTAGCCCTCTACTACTGAGATGCAAGTTTAAAACTGTACGATCGAGACTGATGAGGTGCCAGATAACTCTTGCGACCAAGAATCTCTTTTGAAGGACCTTGTGCAAGCTGGACACGCGGGGAACTAAAATATATGTGACTTGGATCTTCAATGTACACGTCCCAGCTGAGAGGTCCGTAGCATCTAAACCACACAAGTCAAGGCGTTCACCTGGACACATATATATCCTCGATCGTTGGTGGTTTGAGATGCTGTGTCGGAACGCGGTGTCAGAGGGTTGTGTCAGAAGGCGGTGTTGAGGTAGAAATGACCCTATTATTAAGCAGCAGAGGTTGGTCTCACCCAGGGTGCTCATTGCTGAGGCTGCCCACCCAACAACCAACGCCGGAAAGGCTTCCACTCCCCTACTTTTTTTTTTTTTGCCAGGTTTGTGTGCCACTTACCACCCCTGGTGGGGTAGTGGCTGGCGGGGTAGTGGCTAGTCTATCCGGACACTATCTGGAGGGCATTCCGGGGATCAACGCTACCGCGGCCCGGTCCATGACCAGGCCTCCTGGTGGATCAGGGCCTGATCAACGAGGCTGTTACTGCTGGCCGCACGTAGTCCAACGTACGAACCACAGCCCAGCAGATCTGGCACTGACTTTAGGTATCTGTCCAGCTCTCTCTTGAAGACAACCAGGGGTGTATTGGTAATTCCCCTTATGGCTGGTGGGAGGCTGTTGAACAGTCTTGGGCCCCGGACACTTATTGTGTTTTCTCTTAGTGTACCAGTGGCGCCCCTACTTTTCACTGGGACTATGTTACATCGCTTGCCAAGTCTTTTGCTGTCGTAGGGAGTGATTTCTGTGTGCAGGTTAAGGACCAGACCCTTCAGTCTTCCAGGTGTAAATAATGATATATCTCTCTCGCCTGCACGCCAGTGAGTACAAGTCAAGTGCTTCCAGGCGTTCCCAGTAGTTAAGGTGTTTGATGGAACTTATACTTGCAGTAAAGGTTCTCTGTACATTCTCTAGATCAGCAATTTTACCTGCCTTGAATGGGGATGTTAATGTGCAGCAGTATTCCAGCCTAAAGAGAACTAAGTGATTTAAAAAGGATCATCATTGGCTTGGCATCTCTTGTCTTGAATGTTCTCATTATCCATCAAATCAGTTTCCTCGCAGATGTGATAGTGGCATTGTTGTGGTCCTTGAAGGTGAGATCTTCGGACATTACCACTCCCAGGTTCTTCACATTGCTTTTCCGCTCTATTGTGTGATTAGAGTTTGTAGTATCCTCAGTTCTAGCTATTATTTCCTCTAGTTTTCCATAACGGAGTAGTTGGAATTTGTCTTCATTGAACATCATATTGTTCTCCATTGCCCATTGGAAAACTTGGTTTATATCTTCTTGGAGATTTGCCGTGTCCTCAATGGATGACTCTCTCATGCAGATCCTAGTATCGTCTGGTGGGGTAGTGGCTGGCGGGGTAGTGGCTGGTTGGGTAGTGGTTGGCGGGGTAGTGGCTGGTTGGGTAGTGGTTGGCGGGGTAGTTGCTGGCAGGGTAGTGATTGGTGGGGTAGTGGCTGGCGGGGTAGTGGCTGGTTGGGTAGTGGTTGGCGGGGTAGTTGCTGGCAGGGTAGTGATTGGTGGGGTAGTGGTTGGCGGGGTAGTGGCTGGCTGGGTAGTGACTGGCGGGGTAGTGGCTGGCGGGGTAGTGGTTAGCGGGGTAGTGGTTGGCGGGGTAGTGGTTGGCGGGGTAGTGGCTGGCGGGGTAGTGGCTGGCGGGGTAGTGGCTGGCGGGGTAGTGGTTGGCGGGGTAGTGGTTGGCTGGGTAGTGGTTGGCGGAGTAGTGGTTGGCGGGTAGTGGCTGGCTGGGTAGTGGTTAGCGGGGTAGTGGCTGGCGGGGAAGTGGCTGGAGGGGTAGTGGTTGGCGGAGTAGTGGCTGGCGGGGTAGTGGCTGGCGGGGTAGTGGCTGACGGGGTAGTGGCTGGCGGGGTAGTGGTTGGTGGGGTAGTGGTTGGCGGGGTAGTGGTTGGCGGGGTAGTGGTTGGCGGGGTAGTGGCTGGCTGGGTAGTGGTTGGCGGGGTAGTGGCTGGCGGGGTAGTGGTTGGCGGGGTAGTGGCTGGCTGGGTAGTGGTTGGCGGGGTAGTGGTTGGCGGGGTAGTGGTTGGCGGGGTAGTGGCTGGCTGGGTAGTGGTTGGCGGGGTAGTGGTTGGCGGGGTAGTGGGTGGCGGGGTAGTGGTTGGCGGGTAGTGGCTGGCTGGGTAGTGGTTGGCGGGGTAGTGGTTAGCGGGGTAGTAGTTGGCTGGGTAGTGGTTGGCTGGGTAGTGGTTGGCGGGGTAGTGGCTGGCGGGGTAGTGGCTGGCGGGGTAGTGGTTGGCGGGGTAGTGGTTGGCGGGGTAGTGGCTGGCGGAGTAGTGGCTGGCTGGGTAGTGGCTGGCGGGGTAGTGGTTGGCGGAGTAGTGGCTGGCGGGGTAGTGGTAGGCGGAGTAGTGGCTGGCGGGGTAGTGGTTGGCTGGGTAGTGGCTGGCGGGGTAGTGGTTGGCGGAGTAGTGGCTGGCGGGGTAGTGGTTGGCGGGGTAGTGGTTGGCGGGGTAGTGGTTGGCGGGGTAGTGGTAGGCGGGGTAGTGGTAGGCGGAGTAGTGGCTGGCGGGGTAGTGGTTGGCTGGGTAGTGGCTGGCGGGGTAGTGGTAGGCGGGTAGTGGCTGGCGGGGTAGTGGTTGGCGGGGTAGTGGCTGGAAGGGGAAGTGGTTGGCGGGGTAGTGGTTGGCGGGGTAGTGGTTGGCTGGGTAGTGGTTGGCGGGGTAGTGGCTGGCGGGGTAGTGGTTGGCTGGGTAGTGGTTGGCGGGGTAGTGGCTGGCGGAGTAGTGGCTGGCTGGGAAGTGGCTGGCGGGGTAGTGGTTGGCGGAGTAGTGGCTGGCGGGGTAGTGGTAGGCGGAGTAGTGGCTGGCTGGGTAGTGGTTGGCTGGGTAGTGGCTGGCGGGGTAGTGGTTGGCGGAGTAGTGGCTGGCGGGGTAGTGGTTGGCGGGGTAGTGGCTGGCGGGGTAGTGGTTGGCGGGGTAGTGGCTGGCGGGGTAGTGGCTGGCGGGGTAGTGGCTGGCGGGGTAGTGGCTGGCGGGGTAGTAGTTGGCTGGGTAGTGGTTGGCTGGGTAGTGGTTGGCGGGGTAGTGGCTGGCGGGGTAGTGGCTGGCGGGGTAGTGGTTGGCGGGGTAGTGGTTGGCGGGGTAGTGGCTGGCGGGTAGTGGCTGGCTGGGTAGTGGCTGGCGGGGTAGTGGTTGGCGGGGTAGTGGCTGGCGAAGTAATTGCTGGAGCTGATGGTAAATCTGTTAACATAAGATTCTGTTCGGATTTTAATAACCCCGGAGGGTTAGCCACTCAGGATAACCCAGGGGAGGGTTAGCCACTCAGGATAACCCAGGGGAGGGTTAGCCACTCAGGATAACCCAGGGGAGGGTTAGCCACTCAGGATAACCCAGGGGAGGGTTAGCCACCCAGGATAACCCAGGGGAGGGTTAGCCACCCAGGATAACCCAGGGGAGGGTTAGCCACCCAGGATAACCCAGGAAAAGAGTCATCGAGGGACTGTGTCTTATTTCCATTGGGGTCCTCAATCTTATCCCCCAGGATGCGACCCACACCAGTCGACTAACACCCACGTACCTACTTGCTTGCTAGGTGAACGGGACAGCAGGTGTAAGGAAATACGCCCAATATTTCCACCCTTGCCCGGGATCGAACCACAGACACACTGTGTGAGGCGAGAGTGTTCCCTGCCAGACCGTTAACACACCCATACATAATGTACCGTATTCAAAAGCATGCTAATGCACCGGTGACTTCATCTGTGGTGCTACTCACCGCACTACTTCTGCCTGCTTCCTGAAACGAGTATTGCTCATCGGTTTCAGAAAACATTTTAATCTTGTGTTTTTATTATGAGGGCAATGCTCATTTTCTGCCACTTTTTTTTTTAAAAATGTTCCTACATTATATTTTGTAAGCTACGAGGTGTTATCCTACCTCAGTTCTCAAGCTACGTGTTGTTATCCTACCTCAGTTCTCAAGCTACGAGTTGTTATCCTACCTCAGTTCTCAAGCTACGTGTTGTTATCCTACCTCAGTTCTCAAGCTACGAGTTGTTATCCTACCTCAGTTCTCAAGCTACGTGTTGTTATCCTACCTCAGTTCTCAAGCTACGAGCTGTTATCCTACCTCAGTTCTCAAGTTACGAGGTGTTATCCTACCTCAGTTCTCAAGTTACGAGGTGTTATCCTACCTCAGCTCTCAAGTTACGAGCTGTTATCCTACCTCAGTTCTCAAGTTACGAGGTGTTATCCTACCTCAGTTCTCAAGTTACGAGGTGTTATCCTACCTCAGCTCTCAAGCTACGAGGTGTTATCCTACCTCAGCTCTCAAGTTACGAGGTGTTATCCTACCTCAGCTCTCAAGTTACGAGCTGTTATCCTACCTCAGTTCTCAAGCTACGTGTTGTTATCCTACCTCAGTTCTCAAGCTACGAGCTGTTATCCTACCTCAGTTCTCAAGTTACGAGGTGTTATCCTACCTCAGTTCTCAAGTTACGAGGTGTTATCCTACCTCAGCTCTCAAGTTACGAGGTGTTATCCTACCTCAGTTCTCAAGTTACGAGGTGTTATCCTACCTCAGCTCTCAAGTTACGAGCTGTTATCCTACCTCAGCTCTCAAGTTACGAGCTGTTATCCTACCTCAGTTCTCAAGTTACGAGCTGTTATCCTACCTCAGTTCTCAAGTTACGAGCTGTTATCCTACCTCAGTTCTCAAGTTACGAGGTGTTATCCTACCTCAGTTCTCAAGTTACGAGGTGTTATCCTACCTCAGCTCTCAAGCTACGAGGTGTTATCCTACCTCAGCTCTCAAGTTACGAGGTGTTATCCTACCTCAGCTCTCAAGTTACGAGCTGTTATCCTACCTCAGCTCTCAAGTTACGAGGTGTTATCCTACCTCAGCTCTCAAGTTACGAGCTGTTATCCTACCTCAGCTCTCAAGTTACGAGCTGTTATCCTACCTCAGCTCTCAAGTTACGAGGTGTTATCCTACCTCAGCTCTCAAGTTACGAGCTGTTATCCTACCTCAGCTCTCAAGTTACGAGGTGTTATCCTACCTCAGCTCTCAAGTTACGAGCTGTTATCCTACCTCAGCTCTCAAGTTACGAGGTGTTATCCTACCTCAGCTCTCAAGTTACGAGGTGTTATCCTACCTCAGCTCTCAAGTTACGAGCTGTTATCCTACCTCAGCTCTCAAGTTACGAGGTTTTATCCTACCCAGCTTTCAAACTTCGAGCTGTTATCTTACATCAGCTCTCAAGCTACGAGCTGTTATCCTACGTCAGGTCATTCCAAGTCCTTTCCCGAATTCAAAAATTTACTACAATACGGTAAATGATACGAAAATACAGTTTGTCTCCATACGATAGCGTAATTATGTAATTATCGTAGTCAAGTTCCTTGGCAGACGGACTGGGCGTGATAGCCCCACACACGTCCCACGCTCCCTTGATATCACGAACTGAGTTTTCCTGCGGAAGTTGGTGAAAGCTTGTGTTTCCCAGATACCTGTGGTTGATATTAAAAACACTCCGTGTTAGAATAAATGATGGCATCGGAAAAAGACATACAGGACAGGTTGGCCAATACGTGGAATGTACGATTAGATGTGCCATGGGCCAGTAGATGTGCACATCTTGAAATTCCGGTCCTCCTCTCCTGTATATAGTGGCTCCCTCACTGTCGTGTCAGTATCATATATACACTTGTGTAGTGTATCTTTCCTTTTATACAGCTGGTCCCTTTGCGTGTGACGTCACGGTACCGCTGACGTCAGAGGCTCAGCGCATGTGCACAGCCTCTCATAGGCACTCCCTCACTAACGTTAGACCTACAGGCGAGACAGACGGTGTGCTGGACTCTCCTTCACTTACTGTAAATATACCGTAACCATCCAACAAGGAGTATCTTTGACCTCCTATATATCTCTCCCAAGACCCACACGACATCACCGCCGTGTGTTAGTGTGACTTGTAAATGGTCCAAGTCGGACTGAAACGTTGGCCTAAGCTTCTCTCCTGTGTGCAGGTTATTTGTGTACTGCACAGACTACCTTGAATCACTAACAACCTATCACAGACTACCTTGAATCACTAACAACCTATCACAGACTACCTTGAATCTCTCTAACAACCTATCACAGACTACCTTGAATCTCTCTAACAACCTATCACAGACTACCTTGAATCACTCTAACAACCTATCACAGACTACCTTGAATCTTTCTAACAACCTATCACAGACTACCTTGAATATTTCTAACAACCTATCACAGACTACCTTGAATCTCTCTAACAACCTATCACAGACTACCTTGAATCTCTCTAACAACCTATCACAGACTACCTTGAATCACTCTAACAACCTATCACAGACTACCTTGAATCTTTTAACAACCTATCACAGACTGCCTTGAATCACTAACAACCTATCACAGACTACCTTGAATCACTCTAGCAACCTATCACAGACTACCTTGAATCACTCTAACAACCTATTACACAGACTACCTTGAATCTCTCTATCAACCTATCACAGACTACCTTGAATCACTAACAACCTATCACAGAATACCTTGAATCACTCTAACAACCTATCACAGACTGCCTTGAATCACTAACAACCTATCACAGACTACCTTGAATCACTCTAACAACCTATCACAGACTACCTTGAATCACTCTAACAACCTATCACAGACTACCTTGAATCACTCTAACAACCTATCACAGACTACCTTGAATCACTCTAACAACCTATCACAGACTACCTTGAATCACTCTAACAACCTATCACAGACTACCTTGAATCTCTCTAACAACCTATCACAGACTACCTTGAATCACTCTAACAACCTATCACAGACTACCTTGAATCTCTCTAACAACCTATCACAGACTACCTTGAATCACTAACAACCTATCACAGACTACCTTGAATCACTCTAGCAACCTATCACAGACTACCTTGAATCACTCTAACAACCTATTACACAGACTACCTTGAATCTCTCTAACAACCTATCACAGACTACCTTGAATCTTCTAACAACCTATCACAGACTACCTTGAATCTCTCTATCAACCTATCACAGACTACCTTGAATCACTAACAACCTATCACAGAATACCTTGAATCACTCTAACAACCTATCACAGACTGCCTTGAATCACTAACAACCTATCACAGACTACCTTGAATCACTCTAGCAACCTATCACAGACTACCTTGAATCACTCTAACAACCTATTACACAGACTACCTTGAATCTCTCTAACAACCTATCACAGACTACCTTGAATCTTTCTAACAACCTATCACAGACTACCTTGAATCTCTCTATCAACCTATCACAGACTACCTTGAATCACTAACAACCTATCACAGAATACCTTGAATCACTCTAACAACCTATCACAGACTGCCTTGAATCACTAACAACCTATCACAGACTACCTTGAATCACTCTAACAACCTATCACAGACTACCTTGAATCACTCTAACAACCTATCACAGACTACCTTGAATCACTCTAACAACCTATCACAGACTACCTTGAATCACTCTAACAACCTATCACAGACTACCTTGAATCACTCTAGCAACCTATCACAGACTACCTTGAATCACTCTAACAACCTATCACAGACTACCTTGAATCACTAACAACCTATCATATGCACAAAACCGCTTTCTCATATTTTACCATTTTGTTGCAAAAAAAGGACTTTGAATCTACCGTATAAATTCATGGCATGGTATACCACCTAGAGGATGAGATTCACAACGGTCTACCAACACTACTAGCTGCACCGGGGCAGCCGGTATAGAATGCCCTATACATCTGGCTCCGCCCATGATTTCCAACCCCGGCCTTTTAGGCTGTGAGATGACTGCTCTCATCAATAAGTTAAAAAATTCATTTAGTTCGTAACGAATTTCCCGGTGTTATGGGAAAAGTCCCTCTGCCTACCTGCAGCAGCAACGGGGTACATGGCCCTCATCCACCCACAGTTGCAGCTGGGTACATGGCACCCGCTTAACCCCATTGGTAACTGGGTGCATGGCCCTCCACCCAGTGACAACGGGGTACACTGGGGAAATAATAATGTTGAGCAGCAACGGTGGTTGTGGCCGGAAGCAGTCAGTAACGAGGACACTGTAAGATCGTTTGTGGAGGAGAGTAGCGGTGAGGGAGTGTGATAGTGACGAGGACAGTGGTAAGGATACTATGGAGGTAGAATACCTTGAGGGTGTTCAGGGGGTAAACGCCCCCCGCGGCCCGGTCCATGACCAGGCCTCCCGGTGGAACAGGGCCTGATCAACCAGGCTGTTACTGCTGGCCACACGCAATCCAACGTACGAACCACAACCCGGCTAGTCAGGCAATGACTTTAGGTGTCTGTCCAGCTCACTCTTGAAGACAGCCAGGGATCTATTGGTAATTCCCTTAAGTATGCTGGGAGGCAGTTGAACAGTCTTGGGCCCCTGATACTTACAGTGTTATCTCTTAGTGTACTCATGACGTCCCTGCTTTTCATTAGGGGGATGTTGCATCGCTTGCCTAGTCTTTTGCCTTCGTTGACATTGATTTCCTTGTGCAGAATTGGGACTAGTCCCTCTAGGATTTTCCGGGTGTAAATTATGATGCATCTTTCTCGCCTGCGTTCCAAGGAGTACAGATCAAGGGGCTTCACACGTTCCCAGTAATGGAGGTGCTTGACTGTACTTATACATGCAGTGAAAGTTCTCTGAATATTCTCCAAGTTTACTGGGTTTATAACCTACTGACTACACGAGGATTATTGTGCATGCAGGTCACCTGTACACCGGTCAAGGATACTTTAATCTCTAACACTGGAATTACACAGATACACACACACAGACACACTTTATGGTTTATATACCGTTGTGAGGGTAGTGGTAGAGAGTTACTATGAGGGTAGTGGTGGTCGTAGTGGGTACAGGTAATAGCGATGAAAATTTAATTCAAGATACTTGGCAACAAAAGAAAGAAAATCCTTCATCAGAGTGTTCAGGAAGTGAAGAATCTGCATAAGAAGTGGTGGAGGCGGTCACAGTAAGTAGTAAACACCGCCCAAGGGTGACACAGAGCCAGGAACTGTGACTCAACCCCAACAACTACATCTACGTGAGCATACATACAGAAGGAAGCTGATCTAGTTGAGGACACATAAATGTCACTCTCACAAGGTCTGCACGCTAACCTTTACTTCAACATTTCTTACTGTACTTTAAAATGACGACGTAATAAGAGATTTTTTTTGTCGTATGCGTTGATGACACGCCAACCTTGTGGCGGTGCCTGGTGGCGGGAATAACAACCACGCACTGCTCACACCATCCCACACATTGTGAGCATTATACACAGTATACAGTGGTGTGAGCATCTCACACAACATATCCGAGGACCTGGAGTCAGCACAGTAAGGTGCATGAAGTCTAGGTAACATCTGTGAAATGTACGAGGACCTGGGAGTCAACCTCACGCCGAACACATCACCAGAGAGAGAGAGAGAGAGAGAGAGAGAGAGAGAGAGAGAGAGAGAGAGAGAGAGAGAGAGAGAGAGAGAGAGAGAGAGAGAGAGAGAGAGAGAGAGAGAGAGAGAGAGAGAGAGAGAGAGAGAGAGAGAGAGAGAGAGAGAGAGAGAGAGAGAGAGATGAAGACCTAGCTAGTGTAACATGTCATATACAAGGTTCTGAAGGATTCTTTATTCAAATTCCTGGACGCTATTATGAGGCTGACTGATCTTACATATACCGCTGACATCATTCGGTTTATTTGAATTTCTGGCAATATGTTTGGTGTTATATTTAGCACCATGTTCCTTTCACTCGCTGATATTTTCAGCTTCTCTCTGCCCACCATGTTGTACGTGTGTACGGTCTGCCCACCATGTTGTACGTGTGTACGGTCTGCCCACAATGTTGTACGTGTGTACGGTCTGCCCACCATGTTGTACGTGTGTACGGTCTACCCACCATGTTGTACGTGTGTACGGTCTGCCCACCATGTTGTACGTGTGTACGGTCTGCCCACCATGTTGTACGTGTGTACGGTCTGCCCACCATGTTGTACGTGTGTACGGTGTGCCCACCATGTTGTACGTGTGTACGGTCTGCCCACCATGTTGTACTTGTGTACGGTGTGCCCACCATGTTGTACTTGTGTACGGTCTGCCCACCATGTTGTACTTGTGTACGGTCTACCCACCATGTTGTACTTGTGTACGGTCTGCCCACCATGTTGTACTTGTGTACGGTCTACCCACCATGTTGTACTTGTGTACGGTCTACCCACCATGTTGTACTTGTGTACGGTCTACCCACCATGTTGTACTTGTGTACGGTCTGCCCACCATGTTGTACTTGTGTACGGTGTACCCACCATGTTGTACGTGTGTACGGTCTGCCCACCATGTTGTACTTGTGTACGGTCTGCCCACCATGTTGTACTTGTGTACGGTGTACCCACCATGTTGTACGTGTGTACGGTCTACCCACCATGTTGTACTTGTGTACGGTCTGCCCACCATGTTGTACTTGTGTACGGTCTACCCACCATGTTGTACTTGTGTACGGTCTGCCCACCATGTTGTACTTGTGTACGGTGTACCCACCATGTTGTACTTGTGTACGGTCTGCCCACCATGTTGTACTTGTGTACGGTGTACCCACCATGTTGTACTTGTGTACGGTGTACCCACCATGTTGTACTTGTGTACGGTCTGCCCACCATGTTGTACTTGTGTACGGTGTACCCACCATGTTGTACTTGTGTACGGTCTGCCCACCATGTTGTACTTGTGTACGGTGTACCCACCATGTTGTACTTGTGTACGGTCTGCCCACCATGTTGTACTTGTGTACGGTCTGCCCACCATGTTGTACGTGTGTACGGTGTACCCACCATGTTGTACTTGTGTACGGTGTACCCACCATGTTGTACTTGTGTACGGTGTACCCACCATGTTGTACTTGTGTACGGTCTGCCCACCATGTTGTACTTGTGTACGGTCTACCCACCATGTTGTACTTGTGTACGGTCTGCCCACCATGTTGTACTTGTGTACGGTCTGCCCACCATGTTGTACTTGTGTACGGTCTGCCCACCATGTTGTACTTGTGTACGGTGTACCCACCATGTTGTACTTGTGTACGGTCTGCCCACCATGTTGTACTTGTGTACGGTGTACCCACCATGTTGTACTTGTGTACGGTGTACCCACCATGTTGTACTTGTGTACGGTCTGCCCACCATGTTGTACGTGTGTACGGTCTACCCACCATGTTGTACTTGTGTACGGTCTGCCCACCATGTTGTACTTGTGTACGGTCTGCCCACCATGTTGTACTTGTGTACGGTGTACCCACCATGTTGTACTTGTGTACGGTCTGCCCACCATGTTGTACTTGTGTACGGTCTGCCCACCATGTTGTACTTGTGTACGGTGTGCCCACCATGTTGTACTTGTGTACGGTCTACCCACCATGTTGTACTTGTGTACGGTCTGCACACCATGTTGTACTTGTGTACGGTCTACCCACCATGTTGTACTTGTGTACGGTCTGCCCACCAAGTTGTACTTGTGTACGGTCTGCCCACCATGTTGTACTTGTGTACGGTGTACCCACCATGTTGTACTTGTGTACGGTCTACCCACCATGTTGTACTTGTGTACGGTCTGCACACCATGTTGTACTTGTGTACGGTCTACCCACCATGTTGTACTTGTGTACGGTCTGCCCACCATGTTGTACTTGTGTACGGTGTGCCCACCATGTTGTACTTGTGTACGGTATACCCACCATGTTATACTTGTGTACGGTCTACCCACCATGTTGTACTTGTGTACGGTCTTCAGAATATGTTGTACTTGTGTACGGTCTACCCACCATGTTGTACTTGTGTACGGTCTGCCCACCATGTTGTACTTGTGTACGGTCTGCCCTCATCCACTCCAATTCGTACGACCCTGCACTTGTTGGGATTGAACTCTAAGAGCCACTTACTACATCTGTAGATTGCTGAGGTCTCGCTGAAGTTAAATACTGTCCTCTCCCATGTGTGCTTATGTATACATGTACTTAAGTACACATGCACATATGTATATATGTACACGTGTGCTTAAGTACACTCGTACATATATACACATGTATTCATATTCATGTTTGTATGATAAAGTGGAACTAGTGGTGAGAACATAGACATTAATAATATAAGATAATCATTACTTGCGGGTGTTTCCCGCAGTGTGTCCCGTCTGACAGTCCTGGTGCTGCCCGTCAGTGTTCAGTGTGTCTGACAGTCCTGGTGCTGCCCGTCAGTGTTCAGTGTGTCTGACAGTCCTGGTGCTGCCCGTCAGTGTTCAGTGTGTCTGACAGTCCTGGTGCTGCCCGTCAGTGTTCAGTGTGTCTGACAGTCCTGGTGCTGCCCGTCAGTGTTCAGTGTGTCTGACAGTCCTGGTGCTGCCCGTCAGTGTTCAGTGTGTCTGACAGTCCTGGTGCTGCCCGTCAGTGTTCAGTGTGTCTGACAGTCCTGGTGCTGCCCGTCAGTGTTCAGTGTGTCTGACAGTCCTGGTGCTGCCCGTCAGTGTTCAGTGTGTCTGACAGTCCTGGTGCTGCCCGTCAGTGTTCAGTGTGTCTGACAGTCCTGGTGCTGCCCGTCAGTGTTCAGTGTGTCTGACAGTCCGTGGTGCTCGCCCGTCAGTGTTCAGTGTGTCTGACAGTCCTGGTGCTGCCCGTCAGTGTTCAGTGTGTCTGACAGTCCTGTGTCCGCAGTTGTGCTGCCCTGGGTCAGTGTTCAGTGTGTCTGACAGTCCTGGTGCTGCCCGTCAGTGTTCAGTGTGTCTGACAGCCCTGGTGCTGCCCGTCAGTGTTGAGTGTGTCTTACAGTCCTGGTGCTGCCCGTCAGTGTTGAGTGTGTCTGACAGTCCTGCTGCTGCCCGTCAGTGTTCAGTGTGTCTGACAGTCCTGCTGCTGCCCGTCAGTGTTCAGTGTGTCTGACAGTCCTGCTGCTGCCCGTCAGTGTTGAGTGTGTCTCACAGTCCTGATGCTCGCCAGTCAGTGTTGAGTGTGTCTGACAGTCCTGCTGCTGCCCGTCAGTGTTGAGTGTGTCTGACAGTCCTGGTGCTGCCCGTCAGTGTTCAGTGTGTCTGACAGTCCTGGTGCTGCCCGTCAGTGTTGAGTGTGTCTGACAGTCCTGCTGCTGCCCGTCAGTGTTGAGTGTGTCTGACAGTCCTGATGCTCGCCAGTCAGTGTTGAGTGTGTCTGACAGTCCTGGTGCTGCCCGTCAGTGTTGAGTGTGTCTGACAGTCCTGGTGCTGCCCGTCAATATTGAGTGTGTCTGACAGTCCTGATGCTCGCCCGTCAATGTTGAGTGTGTCTAACAGCCCTGATGCCTACCCGTCAATGTTGAGTGTGTCTGACAGTCCTGCTGCCCACCCGTCAATGCTGAGTGTGTCTGACAGCCCTGATGCTCGCCCGTCAATGTTGAGTGTGTCTGACAGTCCTGCTGCTCGCCCGTCAATGTTGAGTGTGTCTGACAGTCCTGATGCTCGCCCGTCAATGTTGAGTGTGTCTGACAGTCCTGATGCTCGCCCGTCAATGTTGAGTGTGTCTGACAGCCCTGATGCTCGCCCGTCAATGTTGAGTGTGTCTGACAGTCCTGATGCTCGCCCGTCAATGTTGAGTGTGTCTGACAGCCCTGATGCTCGCCCGTCAATGTTGAGTGTGTCTGACAGCCCTGATGCTCGCCCGTCAGTGTTGAGTGTGTATGAGAGACTGGTTTTCAGGGAAGTACTTCTCCCATTTATATCGATAATAAACATGTACAATAGTTAGGTATCTTTGTCCGAAATGTTTCACCTACACAGTAGACTTCTTCAGTCAAGTACAGAGGAGAGGCAGCAGAAGCTGTAGAGATGTGAAGACGATGTAATCAGTCCATCAGCCTTGAAGACTACGCGTCTTCAAGGCTGATCAGCTTATCGGTATTACGTACCATTACCATATCAAGATTTAATGCCGATCAACACAAGCATTCCCCAGGTATTGAATGGAAATCAATATCACAAGTTCTTTAATAACAATGGCAAATTTTGACTTAGCCTAGCAACGTGAATCTTCCAGCGACGTAAACACACCAGCACTGAAAGTTTGACGACAACCACAAGAGGATGTCAGCCACACCAGTCGGCTAACACCCAGGTACCTACTTACTGCTATGTTAACAGGGACAGCAGTTATCTTAAGGAAACACACCCAATGTTTCTATCTGTACCGGGGATCAAACCAAGGACACTCAATGAGAGGTGAGTGCGCTACCAACCCAGCAACGGAACAAAAATACCTCTATTTTTTAAAATAAATTTAACAAATTGTCAACCACATTGTGTCCAATAACAACCCTGCCTTATTCTAAGTATTACAAGCACACCAGCTGGTGTTCAAACTTTGAAGACGATCACAAGAGGCATTTCAGTCATCGGGTGGAAACCAGAACCAGGAATGGTCTATAAAGAGAGTTTGACCAGAGCGCACCTGCACACCAGACTAAAACCTTCGTAGGTGACAATAGTGTTGTAGAAGTCGGATGTCATCAAAGTTTTGATAGTGTTAAGTTTAGTCCACCTTCTACTTTAGCTCTTCCCTACGGCTATTCTTCTGTCCACTTTCCCCCTAGTTCACGATCTGAACAACTAACTAATCAAGATTTGTTAGTTATACCATAATTGAAGACCAGACTTCACCTTACGAAACAAAGCTAATGCGATAGTTATTATGTCAATATAGAGTAAGACCTAGTATTAGTCTGCCCGAAATGCCTAGGCATACCTAGGCATACTAGTGGCCTTCTTGTAATAAGTATTTTATAATATGTAATAATAACATAAAATATGTAAACCCCACATTGTAATATTAACAGAAATAAAGAATTTAAATTCTTTAATTTTTAATGGACAAGGTAGATTATAGGGGAAAACATGACTCACGAAATCATAATGACACGATTGCAAACAAACCATACCACGGGTGGGGTTCGAACCCGGTCTGGAGTTTTGAGACTGATCGCGGGTTCTAACCTCACCCGTGGTATGGTTTAGAGGGGGAAAATAAACATGATATTAGGAGACATGGAAACTCACGCACCTCTTAATTCTCCTTGAGGGATACCTAACTAAATGAATACACTCAGTTATGACAACTTCAGTGTACTTTCCTCACTATAAATTATGGAAACAATGAAATATGCGCAGACTATACATTGCGGAATTATTGACGAAAACTGACAAGTTTGTCTCTGTACTGCCGTTATTCCCGCTGTTTCTGATGTCATGCATTAGCTCTTTTGTCATTCTCTGTCTCTGGTGTCATTCTCTGTCTCTGGTGTCATTCTCGGTCTCTGGTGTCATTCTCGGTCTCTGGTGTCATTCTCGGTCTCTGGTGTCATTCTCGGTCTCTGGTGTCATTCTCGGTCTCTGGTGTCATTCTCGGTCTCTGGTGTCATTCTCGGTCTCTGGTGTCATTCTCGGTCTCTGGTGTCATTCTCGGTCTCTGGTGTCATTCTCGGTCTCTGGTGTCATTCTCGGTCTCTGGTGTCATTCTCGGTCTCTGGTGTCATTCTCGGTCTCTGGTGTCATTCTCGGTCTCTGGTGTCATTCTCGGTCTCTGGTGTCATTCTCGGTCTCTGGTGTCATTCTCGGTCTCTGGTGTCATTCTCGGTCTCTGGTGTCATTCTCGGTCTCTGGTGTCATTCTCGGTCTCTGGTGTCATTCTCGGTCTCTGGTGTCATTCTCGGTCTCTGGTGTCATTCTCGGTCTCTGGTGTCATTCTCGGTCTCTGGTGTCATTCTCGGTCTCTGGTGTCATTCTCGGTCTCTGGTGTCATTCTCGGTCTCTGGTGTCATTCTCGGTCTCTGGTGTCATTCTCGGTCTCTGGTGTCATTCTCGGTCTCTGGTGTCATTCTCGGTCTCTGGTGTCATTCTCGGTCTCTGGTGTCATTCTCGGTCTCTGGTGTCATTCTCGGTCTCTGGTGTCATTCTCGGTCTCTGGTGTCATTCTCGGTCTCTGGTGTCATTCTCGGTCTCTGGTGTCATTCTCGGTCTCTGGTGTCATTCTCGGTCTCTGGTGTCATTCTCGGTCTCTGGTGTCATTCTCGGTCTCTGGTGTCATTCTCGGTCTCTGGTTCATTCTCGGTCTCTGGTGTCATTCTCGGTCTCTGTGTCATTCTCGGTCTCTGGTGTCATTCTCGGTCTCTGGTGTCATTCTCGGTCTCTGGTGTCATTCTCGGTCTCTGGTGTCATTCTCGGTCTCTGGTGTCATTCTCGGTCTCTGGTGTCATTCTCGGTCTCTGGTGTCATTCTCGGTCTCTGGTGTCATTCTCGGTCTCTGGTGTCATTCTCGGTCTCTGGTGTCATTCTCGGTCTCTGGTGTCATTCTCGGTCTCTGTGTCATTCTCGGTCTCTGGTGTCATTCTCGGTCTCTGGTGTCATTCTCGGTCTCTGGTGTCATTCTCGGTCTCTGGTGTCATTCTCGGTCTCTGGTGTCATTCTCGGTCTCTGGTGTCATTCTCGGTCTCTGGTGTCATTCTCGGTCTCTGGTGTCATTCTCGGTCTCTGGTGTCATTCTCGGTCTCTGGTGTCATTCTCGGTCTCTGGTGTCATTCTCGGTCTCTGGTGTCATTCTCGGTCTCTGGTGTCATTCTCGGTCTCTGGTGTCATTCTCGGTCTCTGGTGTCATTCTCGGTCTCTGGTCTGTCATTCTCGGTCTCTGGTGTCATTCTCGGTCTCTGGTGTCATTCTCGGTCTCTGGTGTCATTCTCGGTCTCTGGTGTCATTCTCGGTCTCTGGTGTCATTCTCGGTCTCTGGTGTCATTCTCGGTCTCTGGTGTCATTCTCGGTCTCTGGTGTCATTCTCGGTCTCTGGTGTCATTCTCGGTCTCTGGTGTCATTCTCGGTCTCTGGTGTCATTCTCGGTCTCTGGTGTCATTCTCGGTCTCTGGTGTCATTCTCGGTCTCTGGTGTCATTCTCGGTCTCTGGTGTCATTCTCGGTCTCTGGTGTCACTACACACATCAAGAAGTGCCACTTCAGTAAGGGATACCACTCAAGTGAGAGGTGAGACACACATGGTCGTGCCTCATCACCTTGTAGGTGAATGGTTCAGAGAACCGACAACTTGATAAATTAAGACACTTGTAGCAACACTTGGGTATCTTTATTGAGGAAACGTTTCGCCACACAGTGGCTTCATCAGTCCATACAAAGAAGAATGGTGAAGATCAGAAGGAGATTGAGGTAACCAGTCTCTCAGCCTGGAGTTGATGTAATCAGTCCATTAATCAAGACTGAGGGACTGATTACCTCAACCTCCTTCTAATCTTCACCATTCTTCTTTGTATTGGACTGATGAAGCCACTGTGTGGCGAAACATTTCTTCAATAAAGATTCCCAAGTGTTGCACATGTGTCTAATTTATCATCTCACCTTGAACGCAGAGCGAGTGCACCAAGCTTGGTATTGTCGCATTGCATCGTCGTTATTATGACGTTGCATGGTTATGGTGCGCTGCAATTATCAGGTTGCATCATAATAACGTACCAGCTGACCCTCTCTCAAAGTAATCAACTGTGACGAGAAGAGCCTAGTAGTGTCACTGGATGATTGTATCAACCTGGCAAGCCTCTACAGTGTTATCTGATGATTGTATTGGCAGAGCAAGACTCTACAGTGTTATCTGATGATTGTATTGGCAGAGCAAGACTCTACAGTGTTATCTGATGATTGTATTGGCAGAGCAAGACTCTACAGTGTTATCGGATGATTGTATTGGCAGAGCAAGATTCTACAGTGTTATCGGATGATTGTTTCAACCTGACAAGCCTCTACAGTGTTATCTGATGATTGTATTGGCAGAGCAAGACTCTACAGTGTTATCTGATGATTGTATCAAACTGGCAAGCCTCTGCAGTGTCATCTGATTATTGTATCAACCTAGCAAGCCTTTACAGTGTTATCTGATGATTGTATCAACCTAGCAAGCCTCTACAGTGTTATCTGATGATTGTATTGGCAGAAGCAAGACTCTACAGTGTTATCTGATGATTGTAACAAACTGGCAAGCCTCTGCAGTGTCATCTGATTATTGTATCAACCTAGCAAGCCTCTACAGTGTTATCTGATTATTGTATCAACCTAGCAAGCCTCTAGTGTTATCTAATGATTGTATTGGCAAAGCAAGAATCTACAGTGTTATCGGATGATTGTATCAACCTAGCAAGCCTCTACAGTGTTATCTGATGATTGTATTGACAGAGCAAGACTCTACAGTGTTATCGGATGATTGTATCAACCTAGCAAGCCTCTATAGTGTTATCGGATGATTGTATCAACCTAGCAAGCCTCTATAGTGTTATCGGATGATTGTATCAACCTAGCAAGCCTCTACAGTGTTATCTGATGATTGTATCAACCTAGCAAGCCTCTACAGTGTTATCTGATTATTGTATCAAACTGGCAAGCCTCTACAGTGTCATCTGATTATTGTTTCAGCCTAGCAAACCTCTACAGTGTTATCGGATGATTGTATCAACCTAGCAAGCCTCTATAGTGTTATCGGATGATTGTATCAACCTAGCAAGCCTCTACAATGCTATCGGATTATTGTATCAACCTAGCAAGCCTCTACAGTGTCATCAGATTATTGTATCAGCCTAGCAAGCCTCTACAGTGTTATCGGATAATTGTATCAACCTAGCAAGCCTCTACTGTGTTATCGGATTATTGTATCAACCTAGAAAACCTCTACAGTGTCATCTGATGATTGTATCAGCCTCCCAATCTTGTAGTGTCCCCGAGTGATTGTTGATCTATCCTGTAGTAGTCCAGGTGTTGACAGCCAGCAATTACATTAATGATAAACAAGATTGACAATTATTTAAATATAACTACCCCCTCCCCCGATGAGAACATACATTATATTATTCACACAAAAGCGCTAGACCCGCATGGGTTATTCGGCTTACGAATGTATAAACACAAATAATTAGCCAAACAGTCCCAATCATCCTAAATTAATAATTCTTTTCTGGGAGAAATATATTCCGAGGCGACAAGGGTATATACACTGCGAGGTGTATATATATGTGTATATAAATTAAGGTGTATATCTGATTATATGCACCAAGAGTTGCATATCTGTGTAAATACAACAAGCCGAATATCTAAATGTATATAAAGCAAGAGGTAGATAATTCGATAGATATACACCAAGAGTTGTATTTCTCTCAAGTATATACCCTGACATATTACCTTAATGACCCTCGTGTGGTGGATAAGCTTGAAACTTAATAAAAAAAACTAACCATCCGCAGTGGGTCGCCCTAAAGAAAGTAGAAGTCGTCTTAAAGCAGAAAGCGCCAAGGAAAGAATTATTCACCTCACGGTAAGCAAAGTCATCTTGAAGTAGGAGTCGTCTTGGAGAAAGTAAAGTCATCTTGAAGTAGGAGTCGTCTTGGAGAAAGTAAAGTCATCTTGAAGTAGGAGTCGTCTTGGAGAAAGTAAAGTCATCTTGAAGTAGGAGTCGTCTTGGAGAAAGTAAAGTCATCTTGAAGTAGGAGTCGTCTTGGAGAAAGTAAAGTCATCTTGAAGTAGGAGTCGTCTTGGAGAAAGTAAAGTCATCTTGAAGTAGGAGTCGTCTTGGAGAAAGTAAAGTCATCTTGAAGTAGGAGCCGTCTTGGAGAAAGTAAAGTCATCTTGAAGTAGGAGTCGTCTTGGAGAAAGTAAAGTCGTTTTGAAGCAGAAGCCGTTTAAGAAGAAGTCGTTTAAAAAAAAGTAGAAATCGCTTTAAAAAGTACAATCGAAGTAGTTAAGGTAAACAGTATTCATCGTAAGTAAAGGTCGTCTTGAATAAATTAGTAGTCGTCTTAAAGAAAGTAATAATCTTGAAGAGATTAGTAGTCGTCTTGAAGTAATAGTCTTAAAAGAAGCTGTGGTCGTCCTGATGAAAGTAAGTCTTGAAAGAGGTAGTAGTAGTCTTAAAGTACTAGTCTTGAAAGTAGTAGTCGTCTTAAAGTACTAGTCTTGATAATAGCAGTCGTCTTGAAAGGAGACAAGGTAAACAGCATTCATCTTGAAGCAACTTGAAGTCGTCTTGAAAAAAATGGTAAGTCGTTCTAAATAGTAGTAGAAATCGTCTTAGGGAAGGAAAAAAAAACAGAAGTCGTCTTGGTGAGGAAGGAGAGCAGCGAGAGTCCAAGAAACGCTAACGGGTGTGTCTCTCCACTTTCTCTAGGCTGCGCCCATCTTTTTCACACCCTCGTAGCCCAGAGCTGTAGTGGACGGACCAGTCTCGCAACAAGAGGGACACACACACACACACAGGAGCTATGACTCGACCCCTGCAACCACAAATAGGTGAGTACACACACGTACGTTCACAGGTCAACACTGCTCGTCCACCTCGTTGCTAGATGTATCGTGGCCAGTCTTTACAAGTCTAAATATCCTAACCTGACCTAAAACAATCTACCTGATTTATTATGTACTATCAACTGAAGAAAAATAGAGAGCGTTAAAGAATAGACGTAGGAAGGGAGAGAGGAAGGGGGAGAAGGGGAGAGTGAGGGGAGGAAGGGAGAAGGGGAGAGTGAGGGGAGGAAAGGGGAAGGAGCGAGGACACAGGTGGGAGTCACCAGGTAAGACATAACAGGAGAAGCACCGGACTATACCAGTCAGGTCATGACCCCCGAGACTGTGTCGGCAGCACCACCAGTCTGCAGGTGTGGCGCACTCTACACTCACCATGTGTGTCTACACTTACCAAGTGCATGTACGTTCCTGTGTGTACACTCACCAAGTGTATGTGCTTGCCTGTGTGCACACACCAAGGTATGTGCATGCCTGTGTGCACACTTACCCTGTGTGCCGTCGTTTGTGTGTACATTCACCGCGTGTACCTGTGTTGTGTGTATACTTACGGTCTGTGCCTTTGTGTGTATACACTCACAGCATGTGCGTTTGTGTGGATACTTACTGCATGTGCGTGCATGTACACCTCGCACCCAGCATGCGAGCTTCTGTGTACACTCAGTATGCGTGCGTGTGTTTGTGTACACTCACTGTGTGCGTGCGTTTGTGTACACTCAGTGTGTGTGCGTGCGTGTGTTTGTGTACACTCACTGTGTGCGTGCGTTTGTGTACACTCAGTGTGTGTGCGTGCGTGTGTTTGTGTACACTCAGTGTGTATGCGTGCGTGTGTTTGTGTACACTCACTGTACTCACCTATTTGTGGTTGCAGGGGTCGAGTCATAGCTCCTGGCCCCACCGTGTGCGTGCGTGTTTGTGTACACTCACTGTGTGTGCGTGCGTCATTGTTCTCACCTAGTTGTATTGGTAGGAATAAGTTATAGCTCCTGACTCCGTCTCTTAACTCTTAGCTTGTTCTGATACCTGGCCTGTAAAGTCCGCTCGTAACTACTCTTGAAACTGCGTAGCTTATTTGCCAAGCTACATGTTTGGTCATGTGGGAGCTACATGTTTGGTCATGTGCGAGCTACATGTCTGGTCGTGTGGGAGCTACATGTTTGGTCATGTGGGAGCTACATGTTTGGTCATGTGGGAGCTACATGTTTGGTCATGTGGGAGCTACATGCTGAAATGTTTTCCACTGTGTTATATGATAACTTAAATGTGGGTTCGAATCAACAGGTGTAGGCTAACTGGGTCCGACATACATTGTAAACATACTATTTAACTTGTTGATAATTTATTTGTCAGAGAAAACAGGAGATCTGGGTCTTGATCATACGGTGTCTATGCTTAAACAGCAGTGTCCTTGACTCTTAAGGTCGCAAAATGACTGGCTTTGGCTAGTAGTACACTTGGACTTGTCTAGCATGGGCCAGTAGGTCTGCTGCAGTGTTCCTTTTTTCTTATGTTCTTAAAATATGTCCGTGGTAGAGCAGTTTGCTCTGCTGACTGTTGGACGGGGCTAATGAGACCGAGTGCTCCTCTATACTTAAATGCCTATATATTAACCCATGTTTTATATAAGAAGGAACACTGGAGCAGGCCCACCGGCCCATGCGAATTAGGTCCAAGTCACCTACCGGCTTAAGCCACTGACCTAACCTAATCAGGTCAGGTCACACCCACCCACACATGTATTTATCTAACCTATTTTTAAACCTACACAACGTTCTAGCTTCTATGACGGTACTCAGGAGTTTGT